>CAUYRT010100063.1:0-69835 GCA_963574885.1 Lepilemur ruficaudatus | reverse complement strand
TGAGAAAGAAGTCAACAGAGAAAAAAGCAGAGCTGAGAGATGGAGAGAAAGCAAGTCCAGAAGACATCACTTGAGCTCCTATATCCAACCACATCTGACATCCTGCTCTATAGCTAGACTTTCAGTTATGTGAGCTAATACATTTCTTTCTTTCTTTTTTTTTTTTTGAGATAGAGTCTCGCTCTGTTGCCCGGGCTAGAGTGCTGTGGCATCAGCCTAGCTCACGGCAACCTCAAACTCCTGGGCTCAGGTGATCCTCCTGCCTCAGCCTCCCAAGCAGCTGGGACTACAGGCACATGCCACCACATCTGGCTAACTTTTTCTATTTTTAGTAGAGACAAGGTCTTACTCTTGCTCAGGTTGATCTCGAACTCCTGAGCTCAAGCAATGTTCCCACCTCGGCCTCCCAGAGTGCTAGGATTACAGGCGTGAGCCACCACATCTGGCCTAATACATTTCCTTTTTTTCTTCAGGCAGTTTAAGCTGGATTTCTGATTCTTGCAGATTCTTGAATAATACACTTACCCTCATACTGCTTTTTTACTGTGTTTCCTATATCTGCAAATTTCCGGTCTTCAAATATTAAGAACTCATGGCGTTTTGCCAGAGTTGTCAACTCTTTCATCACATCCAGAGTAAAATCGTTCAAAATATCTACATGAGTCTTGAGTATGCAGATGCTGGGTCCTAAAGTATCTGCTAGCTGCAACAGCTCTCTGGTCTCTGAAACATCAGCAGACAGACACAGATTGCTCTTTTTCTTTTGCATAAGCCTGAAAAGCTTCGATGCAACTGGGTGGATCCTGGGCAGCTCTGCACGTGCACCAAAACTGAGCTCTTTTGGTGCTTTCTTTACAGAAAGGAGAGAACCATTATGATTAGCTGCCACAAAAACATTTTCCTGAATAAATTTCTTCACTCTTTCAACCATCTCAGCATCAATTTTTTTCTGTCGCTCAAGAATTTCCAGCATTTTGGACAATGTACACACTGAGTGGAGACGGATCCCATGCGCCTGCAACTTGTCCTTGCCTCCCTGCTCTCTATCCAATAGCACTATAGCATCAGTGACCTTCAAGCCCTCCTTTTGAAGAACCTCAACAGTTTCTAGAACACTAGATCCACTGGTGACGACATCCTCAATGATTAAGCAGGTTTCTCCTGGATTAATAGCTCCTTCTACAAGACGCTTAGTACCTAGAAAAGAAAAAATTCTATTGATTCCAACTTTAAAACATACATATATACATATATACACACACACACACACATATATACATGTTCCAGCCAACTCAAAATGTATTTTACAGTATACATTTGGTATATACTTATGTAAGGGCTGATGATCTAAATCTTATTTTCTGATAATCTACTTTGGAGCTACTTATCTTTATTTTCAATATGCCTTTATGACTGTTTTGTTCACTGTCTCTGTATTCCAAAACTACAAATTACACGTACAGACTATTTACAGTAAAATAAGTAAATTATTTTGTAGTGTAAATAAACACCACTTAATGTGTTTTATCATCAAATTTTCAAACATGGGGTTTCTTAAAGCAAGATCATCTAGATCAAGGAAAGTTATGAAACACAGAATAACCCAACATCATCAATGAAATCATTCCTTTTTCCATCAACAAACTATTACAAGTTTAACACTCAAGATTATCTAAACAATCAGCTTTTTGAAGCTATAAATTCAGGAGGAAAAATCTTCAACAATCATTTAGACATAATGACATTACTACAATCTTATGAATTATATAATGCAATGTGACTACGTATACACTTCTCTACCCCAAACCCTACTAAAGACTATTTTCGGATAATCTATAAAATGTAAACAACTCAGGATATACATTTTATACACTCATTTTTATATTTTCCACTACCAATTTTTTTACTTTGAAATGGAAATAGAATTGGTGGGCATTTTGCCCACTTTTTGAGCTTTACCACAGGTATCATCTTTGACCTTTCCCATTCCTTTTCTCTTAAATTCTTACCTCTGCTTAAAGAATTGACAAATTTAACTGAATCAACTTAGCCTAGAACACAAAACTTGAGTATATTAAAAAATGAATAGGTATATTAAAATTGAATGATTTCATTCTAGAAACATTTTTAAAAACATATAGTAAGAAAATAGAAATAACAGTTCCCTTTTGGGTAGGGACTCATGCAGATAATTATTTTAGCTCAAAAAACCTAAGGTTATGCCTTTAAGCAGCAAAAATTGAACTATTTTTCTTATTTTTTTATAATGACAATTTCACCTCACCACCTAACAACTCATGGTCAGTCCTGTTTTCATCTATACCTTTACTCCCTAGCCCCATAATTTTTAGAAGCAAATTCCAGATTACACGATTCCAACATAAAAATTTCTAGAATGCATATGTAAAAGGACTTATTTCAAAAAAAAGTAGTACAAACCATTATCACATCAACATAAAACAAAAAAGCCCATTAGTTGCTTAATATCGTTAAGATTGATTTTTAGGTTTTAAACAAGCTACCTGATAACCTATTGCCATGGACCCACCAAAAATATCTCCATGAGGTGTTTACCTTGCTTTATGAGAGTAATTTTATTCATGCATTACTCTTCATGCAGTTTAAGTACAAATATACTGGGAAACCATGTGCTCTTAGAACATTCTACTGATAAGGGAAAAAGGCTGGTAAAGTTGCTGGGGTTTCATAGATAGAGTGCCAAAAAAAGTACTTTTTTTCATTGCCTAATCAATACAAAGCATTTCTCCTGTAGACTCTAATGGAAAGGAAGGTAATTTATAGCAAAAGCTAACAAATTCCACAGACAATAACAACTTAACGTACTTATGAGGAATATTCAAGATGACTGTAAACCATCAGTGTATAGAACAGGAAAAACTTCTAACAGTATAAGATTACATATTAACTTAACGTTTATCCCACTTTTACTTTACCATAATCCTTTGTTTCTTTCCTTCTAACAAGCATTGGAATTTGATTTGTTGAACAGATAACTGTAGCCATTGGCAAAGCTGTGTAAGGTACTCCACACACCGTGTCAAAACTGATCCCCGAATTTTGGGCAGTTTGGAATAAAATATCTGCAACCTATAAGAAAATAAACACATAAACTATTATTATTACTATTTTAAATGGTGTATAAATCATGCAACAACATAACATTAAAGACAGTAATAACCTAGTGGGGGTTACTCTCAAACCTGACTGGAGAGAAAAACAAACGCCTTTTTATTAAGTTACCCTCTCCACAGATCCCCATATACATATATGAAAACACAAGAATGAGGGGAGGTGGGAGGGGGTGTTGGGGAAAAAAAGAAAAAAAAAACCCCACAAGAATGAACCTACTCAGCTAGACTCAGGGTCTGCTCTCAAGGCAGCATGAGTGTTGGGGAAGGTCATGATGTTGACCCCAAAGACTAAGGATGGTCCCCCAACTTTCCAGTTTCCCTTAGTAATCCACTATGCTTTGAGTATCTATCACCTTTTAGATTTTCTGAAAGAAGTCTTCAATTAAGAAGTTTCATAAATATAGAACCTACTGTGTGAAGTCTGTCAGTCTGTCTGTCTATCTATCTATCTATCGATAAGGTCTCACTCTGTCACCCAGGCAGCAGTACAGTGCAATCATAGCTCACTGCAACCTCCAACTCCTGGGCTCAAGCAATCCTCCCACCTCAGGCTCCTGAGTAGCTAGGACAACAGGTGTGTTGGCTAAGTTTTTTATTTTTTATTTTTGTAGAGACAAGGTTTTGGCTATGTTGCCCAGGCTAGTCTTGAACTCCTTGGCTCAAATGATCCTCCCACTCTGGTCTCCCAAAATGTTGGGATTACAGGCATAAGCCACCTCACCCAGACTTAAGTACTATTTTATAATCTCCTTTTCCACATAAATCATCACATTTTAATATTACAATGCATACACACACCTAATACTACCTTATTTTTTTTAAAAGAATCACTCAGAGTTGCTTTGTGAACTAGATCAGAAATCTTTAAAATTTTTTACTCTACTACTTCTAAATATTTAAAAATCTATGAATATTTTTAAGTTTCAAAGAATATAATATCTAGTTCTAAAAATATTAACATATTATCTTAGAACTGTTATATCACTTTTTAACGAATACACAGAATCCAAAAGCCACACATGGAAATGGGGACCATGAAAATTGGAAAATTTTTACATTTTTTCCAAACTCATATTTTTACTTCACTGTGTCTACAGAATTTTATTCTAATGCAATATATAGTTACACTTGAAAAGCTTATACTGATCCCTCTATCATACTTCTGTGTACATAAAATAAAAATATATGTAAATTAAAATTTAAAATGGTAAATTTTAAAATATTTCCCATGACCATAAGTCTCTAAGTGTTAAGAATTCTTCTGGGCCGGGCGTGGTGGCTCACGCCTATAATCCTAGCACTCTGGGAGGCCGAGGCGGGTGGATCGCTCAAGGTCAGGAGTTCGAAACCAGCCTGAGCAAGAATGAGACCCCCGTCTCTACTAAAAATAGAAAGAAATTAATTGGCCAACTAAAAATACATATAAAAAATTAGCCAGGCATGGTGGCACATGCCTGTAGTCCCAGCTACTTGGGAGGCTGAGGCAGAAAGATTGCTTGAGCCCAGGAGTTTGAGGTAGCTGTGAGCTAGGCTGATGCCACGGCACTCTAGCCTGGGCAACAGAGCAAGCCTCTGTCTCAAAAAAAAAAAAACAAGCTTCTGTAGCCCAGTGCAGTAGCTCATACCTGTTAATCCCAGCACTTTAGGAGGCTGAGGCAGGATGACTGCTTGAGACAAGGAGTTTGAGACCAGCCTGGGCAACATAGCAAAATGTTAAAAAAAAAAAATTAGCTGGGTGCAGTGGCATGTGCTTGTAGTCCCAGCTACTCAGGAGGCTGAGGCAGGAGGATCACTTGAATCCAGAAGTTCAAGAATACAGTGAACTATGATGATGGCACTGCACTCCAGCCTGAGTGACACAATGAGACTATCTCTAAAACAAAAGAAGAAAACAAGAAGACTCAAACCTCAAAATACAAAAAAAAAAAAAAAAAAATTTGGTATATCACTACAATTATGAGCATATAATTAAAACATAATTTGCAAATTTTGACAGAATCATAAAAACAGATTACTTTGGAAATGCAATTCTTAGCGAGATAAATGGTACCTTTCCACTTAAATTAGTACACTAATGTATAGACTATTATGTACACTAATGTATACATAATACCATAGTCAAGTATTACTCACTATAGGAAGTTAGAGTTTAGCATAAATACTATTGCTTTTGGAGGGTGTAAACACTGAGAAACCCTATTCACATAAATAAGTAGATGAGAAAAGAAGTTTAGTTATAGCCAGGTCTCTTCCTGTTTTGAACTCCTCCTCAGTTAATTACCAAAAAATCACTCTCTCATATACTCACACACACCATGATCTAGCATCAAAAAATAATTCTAGTCATCAACTGACTTGTTAAAATAAACCAATTTTTCATTAGGAAATCCTTAATGATTCACTTTCTCTACATGATGAGATATACTATAGCAAGATTCTTCATCACAGCAAGATTCTGGATAGTGAGAAGTCAGTAGTCCAATACAACACCTCAGCCAGTGCTTCAATCGTTTTTATTATAACCACACAAAGTGGGTGCCCAATGAAAATAACCCTTAAGTGAGTGGAGGGAACTTATACATATCTTCTAGACAGAACTTTCTGCGATGATGGAAATGTTCTCTCATCTATGTATCTTCTCTTATGTCCAATATGGTAGCTACTAGCCACATACGACTATTTAAATTTAAAAATTCGTAATGCTCAATATTCACATGTGCCTAGTAGCAACTCTATTGGATAGCACATTTATACCCTTCTACTCAAAGTGCGGTCCGCGGTTTCGGCTGGCACCTTGTTAGAAATGCATAACCTCAGGCCCTGCCTCAGATCTACTGAACCGGATTGAGCATTTTAACTAAATCTCCGGACGATTTATATATACTCAAAGTTTGAGAAGCACTGGGCTAGAATCCTCTAATTTGTACAAGTTTTCCTTTATATTAACTAAAAATTGCCTCCCTGAAATACCTACTTTCTGCGTTAATTCTTGCTCCTGGCTACACGTGTAAAATTGAATCCCCCTTTCCAAGTAACAGCCCACCAACTATTGGACCAACTACTAAATTCTCCGCCCACCCACCTTTTTCATGTTTAATTTTTCCGGCGGTAAATACAGGAACTTATTCAAGTACTTCTGTGCCAGACAACGCACCAAACGAGGTTTCCCAACTCTTGGAAAGCACGTGTCAAAGCCAATCGGTCAAAGAACGATCGATCTACTCTAAAGTCCCAAAGAGCCCAACAATTCCTAGCTTCTGTGCTTCTCAAGCCTACTTCCCAGACCAGCAGTAGGGTCGGCCTGCCTGTTTGGCTCTTTTGCTCTCACCCACAGCCCAACTCCTGTCACCCTTCCGCCCTCCATCTCCTGGTCCTCTTTCCCGCCACCCGCCGTCCTTCCCCTTCCTGGGCTGGCACCTGACACAGAAGACGCGGTCGAGACACGATGCCCCGCAGATCGATGTAGATGGGGGATGAGATCCCGCTCTTCAGCACAAAGTTCCCAAACTTGAAAGCCTGCACCTCGTACAGACCCATCACCAAGGACCCCAAAACTTCCTCGGCAGCCGCCATTGCCGCGCGTGCCCGGTTAGCTACTAACTCCTGGGCGCGCCCGGCCTCCGGCGCCCCGATGACGTCAGCCGCGGAGCCCCGCCTCTTCCGCCCGCCGCTCGCGTTTTTCCGGGCTCGCTTTGCTAGTTTCTGGGTTCCCGGCGCTCGACGGTCTGGTGGGGCTGGCGAACGTCGCGCCAGCGTTTGTGCTCTGCTGGTTTCCTCTGGGTTGGATCGCTGGCGTTTAAAGCCCGGAACAGGCTAAAGCTAGGCTGACTCTAGGATCATGAAGTCCAGCCTCTCAAGATAGTTTGTGTAAATCCTGCTGATTTTTTATAGCTCAGCTTCCTCTTGACTGGTTCTGTCAGTTCTTTCTTTTTTGTTTTAGTAGAGATGGGGGTCTCGCTAGTTTGCCCAGACTGGTCTTGAACTTCTGGGCTCAAGCCATGCTCCCGCCTGAGCCTCCCAAAGTGTTGGGATTACAGGCGTGAGCCACCTCGCTGGCGCTTGTTTCTATTACTTGGCTTAGCATATCATGATTTGCCAATTTTTAGCCACTAGTTTCCTCCTACATTTCTCCAGAGTATAAGTTCTCAAAGACAGGGACCTTTACTCAATTCCTTGCTTAACTTCGTAGTGTCTGACAGTTTGATAGCAGTTTGCACATAGGAATATAAAGCATTTAGGTCATTATAATTCATTACCTCTTTTGTCTGCACTCTGTCCTGGAAGAGGACACATTTATTTTTATTAGTGTATCTCACATTCATGGCAGGTAATAGGTGTAGAGAAGATGAGGAAGGGAGGGAGGAGAGTTAGAGGAAGATGAATTAATCCGTATCGGGGGTTATCCAGGAGGATAACATTGCTAGCCAGTCTGAAAATCCAAACATATTTGGTCTTTACAAAACAAATCCCTTAAAGTAGAGAAGTTCTCCATTAGGTATAGAAGGCAATACTTTAATCTATCCTACTTTAAGGAAAATAACCCTTGTAACCATAGGGCTTACATTAAAAATGAATGAAGTTTTGTCATTTGTGACAACATGGATGAGACTGGAGAACATTATGTTAAGTGAAATAAGTCAGGAACAAAAAGATGAATACTGCATGATGTTACTTATATGTGGATTCTAAAAAAAGTTGATCCATAGAAGTAAAGAGTAAAATAGCAGTTACTAGAGGCTGGGAAGGGGAGGAGAGATCAGGAGAGGTTGGTTAAAAAAGGATACAAAATTAGAGCTAGATAGGAGGAACAAGTTCTAGCATTCTATAGAACTGTAGTATTTTTTTAGGGGGGAGGGGAGGACAGGGCCTTGCTCTGTCACCCAGACTGGAGCCCAATCATAGCTCACTGAAGCCTCAAACTCCAGGGTTCAAGCAATCCTCCTGGCTCAGCCTCCTGAGTAGCTAGGAATACAGGTGTGCACCACCACACCCGGCTAATTTTTAAAAATTTTTGTAGAGATGGGGTCTTGCAACGTTGCTCAGGCTGGTCATGAACTGCTGGCCTCAAACAATCCTTCCTCGGCCTTCCAAAGTGCTAAGATTATAGGCATGAGTCACCACACCTGTCCAGAAGACAGGATTTTTAATGTTCCCAATACAAAGAAATGATAAGAGTTTGAGGTAATGGGTATACTAATTACCTTGATTTGATCACTACACATTGTATGTACTAAAATATCACTGTGTCCCATAAATATGTACAATTATTATGTGTCAACTAAAATACATTAACAAAAATATTTTTAACAAGAACAAAAGGCACAGCAGTATAGTGCACTACAAAGAACATGGAGTTTCAAAGCAAAACATTTGAGTTTTAGTCTCAGATCTATTTGCTGGCTGAGTGATCTTTGAAAATGCATTTCCCAAGTTATATTAGCTTCAGTTTTCTCAAAAATGGAATAAAGAAAATAATATTAATATTAACTTCCTTCAAAGATCACTATGAGGATTCAGTTTATTCAAAAACACTTTATAAAAACTAGTGTAATATGGATTGTACCAATTCATTTTGTGTTCTCCATTTCATTTGCCCAGGCTGGGTAAAGGATCTTGATTCTAACCAATATTTAGTCTTACTTGTTTAGGTATTTATCTTTATCCTAAAGAGTATCCTTTATTGTAAAACTTCATACAATAGTTCAGTCTTCATCCTTTCCATAGACCTCACTCTGTGTTGCTCACTGAACCCCTTCCAGCTGCCACTCATAATTATTTTAGACTGAACTTGAGGCTCTGATTATCATTTGTATTAGGGCTTTTACTGATTTCCTATAAATGTATTGGTCATTCCTTTTAACCACTTCCCCTCAAAAAAATATAGGCTAGGATACTGTTTTTTAATTATTTTATTATATTATTGTTAGATACATAGTATAGAGACACAGACACACTGAAACCCACACATCTGTTTTAAGTTCTGTTTCCCCTCAGTTGTCTTTACTCTAAAGAACATAAATTACTCTATAAGAATTTGTTGGGATTAAATGAAATAGTAATTACAAATGTGCTTTGTAAGCTATATTGGTGCTAAAAATTCTGGATCTCAAAAAAAAAAAAAAACCCAAACAAAAAACATAGGGCTCATTATTTTAATTTATCAAACTGATTCAGATTTCATTTCTGTATTTCTTTATTGCCTCTGTTTCCTCTGAAGAGATTATGCTGTAGGGCCAATGTGAAGAGCCCATGCTTTTGACAGGTGTTTCTCATTACAAATGAATGCAATAAAATCTTGATGAAATAGAAGCCAAATGTTAAAGCATTTTGGTCCTTATTGGCAAAGTAAGCTAATCAAAACCCTTTAATCTCTAACACTTGGGCTAATTGACAGTGTATTGTTAATCAGCCTTGTTTGCACTTGGATGGCACATGCAGACTTTCAAAGCCTGATCATACCTGCATAGGCTAACCCAGATTCCTGGAGTCCATACTAGAATACCTACACTTATAAGAGCCAGCCCGAATGGCCTGCCAACATTCTAATAACGTTACCAGAATGAAATTCTAAAACACTAGAATGAAATTAATAAACTGAGGCTTCCTTGGCATTTTTGGATAGAGAAATGCCTTAGAATACTCTAGGGCTGCGGTCCACAACCCCGCCACTGGCCACAGATCAGTATTGGTTTGTTAGAAATAAGCTTCATTTGTATTTACAGCTACTCCCATTGCTGGCATCACCGCCTGAGCTCCGCCTCCTGTCAGATCAGTCACTGTCTCCCATCACCCCAGATGGGACCATCTAGTTGCAGGAAAACAAGCTAGGGCTCCCACTGGTTCTGCCTTATGGTGAATTGTATAATGATTTCATTATATGTTACAATGTAATAATAATAACAGGAATAAAAAGCACAATAAATGTAATGCGCTTGAATCATCCGGAAACCATCTCCTTGCCTCCAGTCTGACGAAAAATTGTCTTCCATGAAACTGGTCCCTGGTGCCCAAAAGGTTGGGGACTGCTGCTCTAGGGCACAAAATTGTTGCTTTCTTTCTAAAATGCTAGGCAAAAAGTGTTGTAGTGATAATGTGATACTTTTACCTTGTCAAAGGCTTTCATGTATTTGGGGGAAGAGTGGAAAAAAAGTACTCTTTTCCTTGAACAAAGGTTTTAATTAAGAAAAAAAAGACAACCAGATATAGTATCTTTAGTATAGTATATTTATAGGAATGCATAACATGTGAGATGTACATTTTGAAGTTTCATCCATAACTTATAACATTTACTGTAGTAATAATAACAAGACAGCAGGTCATCACTTTACAACATTACACATGAGTGATTTTGACTTACAAATAAAATATTTACAACCTACCTTTACAAAACGACATTGTGTGCATACAAAATGAACAACTGCAGAAAATTTAGAAATAATAAAACAACTAAAAACCCAGAAGATACACTTAAGGCAGACCAGCAAGACACTGAAATAATTAAGGCTGTGGAATTCTTCTGCACCTTGAAAATATAGAGCTATTTATCAATACTGTGGAGTGATTTTAAATCAATTGTTACAAGCCTGATGGAAGTATGTATTTATATGTATATGTGTAATGGTCCCTATGGGGAAACCTGTCCACTTATGAATAAGGCCCTTTATCTGAATGGCCAGAGAAGCCCACCCCAAATTCTCAAAAGGCTTGAGTGGGGAAGGGGTCACCCAAAACCAAGAGATGCCAATACAGTTTGCAAACCAACTATTAATCATTTAAATATAAAGGTAGTTCTAAGTCCAGATAAACAGAGTAACCTAAATGATGGCCCTATTGTGTTATACACTTGCTTTGTGGACTACAAAAGACAGCAAATTAATTCCCAGACGAGTAGAATTGGTCTCCACAAATTAGCCCTAATGGTTTTGAATGGCCCTAAATGGTTTTCCAATAGAAAAACTCACCCACCTGGGCTGTCTGCAAATGGATAGATTTCTGCATATGAGCAATAACATATACATACATATTATACACTATGTACATGTACAGAAGTACATATATCCATATTTTCCAACAGTTTGTACTTTGATCACTACTGTTCTCTGAATAGGATCTCATTCTGAAGAGTATGTTTAGTTTTTTCACAGTCTTCGTATTTGTCCTGACTACTAGTTTTACTCTCTTCCCCATAGAGTAGGCTGAAGTTTGGCAGAAACAGAGGTAAAAGCACCAGGGTCAAAAAAATCAAACAGATAGATGACAGATATGGCTTAAGTTAGTAAGAGAAGACGTATGTTAATTTCAAATTCATAGCCACAGTCTTTGAGGTCACAGTAACAGTCTCCATAATACTCTAACACAGATTCGGTTCCTGATGGAAGCTAGGTATTGATGGAACTCCTAAGCTGGCTACCCCTGGGCTAGCAAATTAGCCTGGTTAAACAAAGCCTCAGGAATTGGCATTCCAAAAATTGTTACTTGCACTTTTCCCTCCACTCCCTCCTTTCTCAGCTAACCTCACTATCTGAAATAAGTTATCAAACTAAACTGTTATCTTGATCATTTGAATAAAAACTAAATCTGACCATATTTTAGATTCTCCTAGCAAACAGGCAGACAGGAAAACACAATAACCTATGGGTATTAATTTCAGGCTTTCTGTAACGTCCCTTAAAAATGAAAAGTTATCTTAGAGTGATTGCTTTTTCCCCTCTCCTCTAACTTCTATATGTACTAAAAATGAGGAAGAAATGCTTTCATAGAAAATATGGCCCCACGGTATTTCTGTCTTCTACTATTTCTGTATAAATTTTCATGTGGATAATATTTCCTTTTAAAAATATCTAGTGCTATGAACAAATTTCAGCCCTTTTTAACCATCTAGAATTAATGAAACAACGGAGAGCCTTATTGTTTCTAGAAAATAAATATTAATATAGTAGTTTTCCTTATCTTGATGAAGCATGTATAAACTCTATCTTCCCTAAGCCCACCATGGGTTTAGTCATTCATTCCCAAATGATCCCTGGACTTTAAAAAATCATGTGCAGTTTTACAAATAAATCTGCTGAAAGCTCATACACTGTGTTTGCCTAGCTCAGATTCCACAGAGCTGCTGCCCAGGAGAGAAAGAAATAAGGTCTATATTCCTCAATACTCATTCAGCACAATTCACCAGCCACCCTGAATAAGGACGTGGTTAGTTTGCACTTTTGCTCTATTATAAATACCACTTATATTCAAAATACTTCCTCCTCTATCAAATGCATGGAACAAAGTTCTAGTTAATGCACAGAAAGAGCCACCATTTAGTTTATATAATATTTGCTCCCTCATATTCTCACAAATCTAAATTTCCACGCTCTTCCACATAGTCAAGACAAAAGTAATGACTAACTCATGTGTACTAAATCATGGAGGTTATGGGACAACAAATATGCTACTCCCAAAAGACTTAACCATCTTTAAAACAAAAAAGTACAAGGCTTTCCCTCCAAAAACCAACAGTCCAATTCATTTCTGTGCATTTAATTTGCCTCTTATGATAGATTCCTGTGAGACTGTGAAAAATGAACTGTCATACGGGAAGATGTTTTATTCTCACTTCTGCCCTTCCAGTGAGGAAACTGGCTGTTTAGGTTCTTCTCTGTCCATTTTTTCCAGAGCATAAAGCTTGAGAAGAGAAGGTAGTGGCTTCATTGGAGGGCATCTTGCTCTTTGCATCTGCCATGAGAAATACTGGAGAAAATAGTTTATGGATGTAAGACTTCATCAGCTTTTTTACCCCTTTTCTGTTTTAAGAAAGACTAGCTCTTAAATATTCATAATTATAGGCTAAGACCAAATAACATTTAGACAAAGAGCACCTAGTACTTCCAATTGAAAGCAATTTACAGGATTTAATCTTAAGAGTTTGTAAATGGTACCTAAAGATATGAATATTGAAAACCTGGAATGTTCTAAGTTACTATCAATAAAATTCTTAGCACTGGCAGTGTGTAGCACTTTAAAAAAATCAAAGTATTTTATAGATATCCCAACCAAGGTTATTTCCCAACATTCCTGCGAGATTAATGTCCTCCCTTCTCCCCCTCCCCCCATCTCCCATTTTACCAATGGGACATTCGGGGCAGGAAACAGCAAAGACTTTCTGTAAGAAAAGAGGAATCAGGAATAGCTAAGGTTGAAACTCAAGAATTCCTGGTCCCACCCTATATTCGGATGTTTTCATTTAAAGATGTTTTGAAATGAAGAAAAAATGCTGCAATATCAGTAAACCTAAATGCAATGAACTTCTTTATCTCCCATCCTCCCCTCTGAAAGGCACTACTATTTATAAAGGCTTTGTGAACCACAAAGCAGTGAAGCCAGCTTTCTCCTCTGCTTCCTCTACTCCCCCTAAGATTGTTTATGGCTGAGACAGACTGAAGGACACCTTCAACAATTTCTTTTCTTAAAAATTTTACCACATTCAGCTGTAAGTGGATATAAATCTATTTAATTTGAAACAAATGTAAAAGGTACAGGAAGTCATTATACTTCATAAAAGTTATTACGGGTTATCCCTGATCTTTTCTTTCTTTCTGCATCCCACCCTCAAAAACAAAACAAGCAAAACAAAAAAAACCCAAACCCTATGCGATGAATAGAAGCCAAGCAAGAAACCTGTGGCTTTGACCATTATTTGTTTTTTCCATTTAACTGGAAGTTCACTCCCACTAAGAACTACCAAAATTGTAGTGGAAGTGGACTCTTTTCTCTTCTTTCCCCTCTTCTCTGCTACCAAGTCATAAATCTCTCTGCCAAAATAGGGCCAAAATGGTTCCTGATCCTTCTTCCCTCACACAGTTGCCCATAGAGCAACCTTAAGTACATTTCCCAGCCCCATCTTCTGGGATTCCTTGTTAGTTCCAACTTGCCATGCAGAATTCTTACACCAAGACCAGTATCTCATCCCTGTTGGGAGGGACCAGGAGCTTTGCAGACAGGGAGCCTCCCTATTAGTTTTCTTCAGTTATCAAACTATATAAAATATATTCCCTTTCTCTTAGGGCCTCTATTAAGTTCCTTCTATTCTAATGATTGTACTTTGGCTCCAGTTAACAAAATTATACTACTTTTCTATGTCCCTCCCCTCCTGTCCTCTCACTTCCCCAACATGTGTACCTGGGGGGATTCCATGCAGCCCTGCATCTGGGTCATCCCAAGCCAACACAAAAGCTTGAGCTCCAATATTCTGTCACTGCCCTCTCTACAACATGGTATCAGTAACACTCTCCTGCCATAGTCTGTGTCCTCGGCCCTGTCCTTCTAGAGCAGCAACTCAGCGCGGTATAAAAATTCAAAATGACTCAGCAGGGGGCTCTTGAGTCAAGTCATGCACAGCGGATAGAGCAGCACTTGCCATGCCATCCCTTACGGATACTGGGAATGCTTGGTGCCTGCCGCCGACCCCAGGACAAACCCTACGGACCAGGCTTCCTCTTTCTTGCTGTATCCCATAATGAAGAAATGTTTACTAAAAGGGTTTTTTGTAAATATGTTTAAAATCTTAAAATATTGTATCACATAGCATTTGTACATACATAAAGATTCAAATGAAGACTATGGAGGATGAGCCAAGAGAGAGCTCTGAGGGAGTGAGGCTTGATGACCCAGGGCCATTCAGAAACTAGGAAACAAATACAGTCGGAGTCGGTTTCTACATATTTGGTTAATTCCGAAAATACTAAGTGCTATCTAGTCTTATTGCTTATACTTTCTACTAATTTATTAATCTATAATCTTGGGCGGGATGAGGTGGAGGGCGGGTGAGGAAGCTGACTTTGAAACCAATGGAAAAGAATGATGAGTATTTTTCATTTTACATTTCCACTGTGAGAAAAAATGTTTTTATGTATTAAAGTTCAGGCTTAGTTTCCACCATTTCTTTTTCATTTAAAAAGGTTTGCGGTTCTATTTAGCCTTCATAAATTCTCTGCTTTCACATCTGTGTGGCATGATTTTAATTTTCTCACTCCCATTGTAGGAGAGAAGCAATGCCATTAAACCTGATTTGAACAAACACTTGAGTTACATTTTTAAAGTATTATTTGCATAATAGCAATTTTCAAAACACATTCTGGAAAACAAAGGATGGATCATATACCAACACAAAAACAAAAACTACCCCCCAAAACAAACAAACAAAAAGAAAAACCATGAAATGCCCAGGTTTAATTTTTTTTTCCACCAGAGGGAAAAAGGGCAGTTAATAATAAACTTGTATGGAGAATATCCACCAGAAAGCAGCATGGCCTCGAAGTACAATTAGTCCTTTTAGTCCAGAGAAATATTGGCGGCTGAGTGGTGGTAGGTATTGCGATCTCAGTTAAAACTCGATGCTTTGTTAGAGTAGTGTATCAGGTTTTGCTCCATGGCTTTAAAAAGGACTTAGGACCAGGCCTTTAAAAGGCCTATATGGCTGCCTCCTTTTGGTAAGCACCCCTTAGCTTCAATAAGGAGTTAGAAATAAAGCAAGCCAGCTTTCTGAATACTGTATTCTACAGCTGTAGAAGAAATCAGAAAGTGATGGTACCTTGTTGACAACAACTGTAGTTTTTTTATTTGCCCTTTTGTATGAACCTGTTATATTTGTTTACCTATTTCCAACCAGGTGTAGACACAAAAATAGCCCCACAACTCTTACTGTATTTGAACTTATTCCTGGCAGGCTGTCTTGCCAGATTAACTCTGAACTGCTAGTGAGTTCAGGAGTAGCGTTTCATATACAGAACCTATCTTAATCAAATAACCTGTGACTGACAGAAAAAAATGTTTTCAATCACAGATTGCAAAAGGGTAACATTGCTGTCTCTTAATGCACAGGTTCTGGTAAAAGATTCTATATAAGATTTATAAAATGCTCTAAAAAACTTGTCATCTAATTGTGCTTAGTCAAAACAATGTAATGTTTTAGTAAATAAATTACTGTCTTAACTGGAGCACTCAAAGTTACTTATGATTGATTTAATATATATCTCTGTATTATAAAACTCTGAAACCTGCATGGGATATATTATACTGTATGTGTATATGTATCCTGTTAAGAAACTATAAGTCATCTAAACCAGAATGGTTGACATACGTGACATCTCTGTTCAATAGAACTATTTGTTTAAAATTTCAGCAAAGGTGGGAAACCTTTTATACTCACTACAATGAGCTAAATGTTTACCCAGTTAACCACTCATTTTGGAACATACAATTAAAATTTTACAACAGCTAATATTCTTGTTATCCTTGCCCTTCTTTTCAATACTTCCTGTGACTCTTTGCATCTTTATTTCTTCAGAATGACCTTCTGGAAAGCCCCTGAATTTAGGGTGACTTTTACTGCTGCTCAGACCCTGAATAACCACTGAAGAGGTTTAAGAGGTACATCGCTCAATCCAGAGAACCACGTGGAGTGAAATAATGAATACAATTATTTACAGACACATTCAGTCTTGCTTTGGTTCACACTGTACTTGTATGTGAAACCTCAGGGGCTGGGAGATAGCTACGTCCCTTGGTTCACCCGATTGACGATGTAGCTCTTGACATTGGGAATAGGCCGCACATCATTCTGGTGCTTGCGGCGTTCTATGAAGCATGCCAGGCGGGAGGTGTCCAGGGGAATCTTGGAGTAGCTGCCATTGTGGGGCTGCAGCCATGGATGCTGTAGGCAAGTGGCCGCCGTAGGCCGCCTCCGAAAGTCTTCCTGTAAGATCACATTGATGAAATCTCTGGCGGCATTGCTCACACCACAGAAGTATTCATGGGGAAAGCTGAAATCCACCCTGCATACATTGATACATGTCTCCTCTTTGCTCTCATCCAAGAAGGGGGAGACCCCACTCAACATGACATATGTCAGGACCCCAATGCTCCAGATGTCTGTGCCTAGGGAGACAGGGATGCCTTGGATCACTTCTGGGGCAGCAAACTCAGGGTTGCCCAGCAGGTGGTGGATGTGGAAGTGGCCCGAGATCTGGACAGCATCCTCCAAGTCGATGAGCTTCACTCGAGGCACTGGAATCCGTAGGTCAATGAGCAGGTTTTCAGGCTGCAGAGATCCAAGGAGGCAGGGAGAAGAGAAGTTGAATTCTCTGTTTTGACTACCAGTAGGCCTCTGTTAATTCAAACATGGTTCTGCTATAGCCTACAGATGTGGAAAATTCCCTATGCAAAGTGCTTAGGAGGTTTCAAACTATCAGTTTGAACTCAATACCCTCTGAGTTTGGGTGGTACTTCAGAGGAGTTGTTTGACATTGAAAACCATGTCTTCTTAACTACACTTTGCTTCTGCATTGAATCCAGAGAAGAATAAATTACTCATTTTAGAGAACAAGGGCTCCCTTTTAAGCAGCATGAAAGAGAAGGTGACATTCATTGGCTTCCTTCTATAAAGTTAGACTAGAGAGGTAAAACTTCCTTACCTTCTCTCACACCAGATGTCATTGTGACTCTGGTATGTTCTTGTTACTTCATGAATAACGAATTTAAATTGTGTGATGACCTAGTTTCTATTTAACAGTCATGAGGATTCTAATCTAAGTGAATAAAATGAATTCAAATTTACATTCCTCAGAGGTAATGGCCAGTAAATTGGGCTTAGCTGTCTCCCTGCAGGGGTTGCTGTTTCTTATTACCTTTATGTCCAAATGTGCAACCCTGCAGTTGTGAAGGTACTGCAGAGCTTCCATGATGTCTCGGATGTAGAAAGCTACTTTTTCCTCCATCAGTTCATCGTGATTCATAAGGTAGTCTAAGAGCCGGCCATCATCCATCCTGAAAGTAGGGAGGAAAATACAAAGGAACTAAGTTTGTGAAGAAACAGAATAGCACAGGTACAAGTCAGTGAGATCTCTACCATCTTATTCCCTGTTGCAAATGAAGATCAATGTTGCAACACATGTTTATTTTAGTTAGAGCCCAAAGTTAGTGTAATGCCCAGAACTAAAATAAATATATTTACAAATGTGGTGTGCTTCAGAGAAGAAATCTGCATAACCTTGTTTAAGAAACATTGTTTTGTTAACTTTTAAAATTGCTCACAAGGAGAAAGATCTGACTCCCCCTTAAGAGGTTAGACTGATAAATAAAAAAAGCCTTCACCGAGAGAGACTTTAGCAACATGTGATTAACCACAACCTCGTGGCTGAGAGCAGCCCCACGTGTTTTCCAAAATAGTTTTATTTGTCAGTTTTTAGGTGGGGAAAACAAAAAGTAGGCAGAGTTTGTCCTTGACATTCTTGATCCCTTTTTGAATCCTTTGCCTTCTGGGCAATCTTTCCTACCTTAAAGACTGTGATTGAGAACATGGTACTATGTGGAGTCAGCCAGACCCAGATTTGAAAGATATTTGAACTCTGTGTTTAGTTTTCCTTGAAGTGAACCATCTTTAAAGTGGAAACAACAATAACAAAATTATAATAATAATAATACCTACTTCATTATGAGGATTCTGCAAGGATCAGAGAGACAATGAAGCATTTAAGCATAATTGAGAGCAGAAGTAAGTGCTAAATAAATGGTTTCTATTTTCAGGCACCCTGTCCCCTCTTACAAGAAGGAGTCACCAAATGGC
Organism: Lepilemur ruficaudatus; assembly: GCA_963574885.1. Taxonomy (NCBI): domain Eukaryota; kingdom Metazoa; phylum Chordata; class Mammalia; order Primates; family Lepilemuridae; genus Lepilemur; species Lepilemur ruficaudatus. Next base: position 51,076 of record CAUYRT010100063.1, on the reverse strand, counting down.
AGGCAGTTTTTCTTTAATGGGCATTGGGCTGTTAAAGGCACATCCCCAGGAAATGCCCAGCAGGGAAGCTTGATCCAGCCCTCAGAAACTACTTTCCATCACAGTTGAAATCCCCCGTGGGTAAGTTTCTATTTTCTCCTCTTGCTTGTCCCTTTCCACTGGTCTCTCCTGCTTTTGTTGACTAGAGCAAAGGCCGAGATGGATGCAGGCGCCTCTGCCTTCCTCTGGCCCTGCTGGGCGTGGGGTAGGAGTGGTCAGAGTGGAGTGGAGTGGGACTGGGCTTGTTAAATGGGTTCCCCTGAACTTCTTGGAGTGATGAAGGGAGAAATTATTAAATAATAGTAACACTGCTCCAAGACCAGAAGCTTGGCCACCAAGTTCAAGCTTAGAGCTTTTGGATAATGAAGATGCCCACATCCCACCTCAGGCAGGGAATCGGAATCTCAGTTGCCTGGTAGAGAAAAGTTCTACCAGCAACTCTAGTGACCGCCGAAGAGGAGTCCCACAGTGACACACAGCAACATTCAGCACGTGGTTTAGGTCAGGCACTGCCTCTCCACAAATCTTCCCTGAACCCCAAGTCCAACCTTTTAACATTCTCACAGCAACCCTTGCCAGTGCATGCATTTACTTCTTAGTATTTGCCACACTATATGGAAATCATCCATTCATGTACTGGTCATTATAACTCCTCAAGGGCAAGAACAGTATCTTTTCACTCTTGTTTCCCCTGCCCTGGCCCCAGCCTGCACAGGGGCTGGTGTGCCCTGAGTGCTCAGTAAATGTTTGCTAAACTACTTCAACCCAATATTCATCTATCCACAACATCTCTGAGAAGCTGGAGGAATTCTTCAGTCTTCACAGATGAGGACCCTGGGGCCCAGGAAGATAAGTATTTCACTTCAAATCCCAGAGCTGGGATGTGAGCCTGGATTCTTCTTTCCAAGAACAGCTTCTTCCCATTGCGTTGTGGCAGACTGATACTCAACACCTCCCCTCTGAACAGCAGTCAGCAAATCTGAAGGGCAAAGGTCCTGGTCTGCTGGACCATCTTGGTACGAAGTCACAATAGCTTTTATCGGAACCCAAGCATAGATGTTGCCTCTTGTAGACAAGGAGAGTTCACTGGCAACAGAATATGCCTTTTGAGTTAGGAAGCTCCCAACAAACAGGTTAGGCTCTGAAAGATTGCAAGTCTGTTTGTCAAGTCCTAAGTGACAAACTACCAACTACTACACAGCTATGTACAGTTAAGTTACATGCGAATGGTGCTGGTTTTATCTCCTCTTGTTTTTTTTCCCCCAAACTATTTAGAATTGTAGCCAAAGTTGTTTGCATTTTAGCTTTCTTTTTTCGTCACAAATAAATTTATGCTGAGTTACTGCTTTAACACCCCCTTAAACACACACCTAGGCTAACAAGCACACAGAGCAAGACTAAAATGACAGTTGACAGGCTGACGATGCAGGCGCTTCTCTACTGAGTATTGGTTCACGTGGAGCTGTACACGGCATTGGCCTTTGGTGGAAATGTCTGTCTGCTGTCTAGGCCGAGGGCCTCATTATCACCAATCTGATAACATATTTCTATTTTATTTCTATTATTTCTGAAAAGACTGTTTTCTTTAGCCTCTGTCAGATTTTTCTAAACCACAAAGCATGGGGTGGTGGTGAGGAGAATGACCGTATTGCTCTATTTGATCTATTCTAGGGGCCAAATATATGGTTGCCTAAGTCTCTAGAAAACCTGGAATAAGTGGAATGTTTTGAACGTCAGATTCTCCCCTACGAGGAATTTCTTGGTGGTAGACTGGGGATGCTATGGCAGTGGATTGATGGGCAGACCCCTCTCTTTCATCTCAACTCCACTCTGTCAGTCGGCCTACTGTCTGTAAGCTCTGCCTAAATGCCTGCCCAGCCCAAGTCCATAATGGAAAGAAAATGAAAATTGGAGTGAGAGAGATATGAGTTCAAGTCCCAGCTTCTCCACTTCCTCGATTTAAGGAGCTAGTTTTAAGGACCTTCCCTATCCTTGATTTTCTATTCTATAAAATGGGAATAACATTTATTATAAAATGGGGGAGAGGGTCCCTGTTACACACAGCACTGTGTAAACTATAGGACATTGTATAAAAGTTAACTGCCTTTTGCATTAATTGTGGGCAAGACATAACCCGAACAAGATGGGGATGACCTTGGAAGGACGACACCTGTACTTACAGTTCCAAAATCAGGATGTAGGATGTGGGGGACTCGTAGGTGTCATGGAGAGTGATGTACTGGGGGTGCTGTAGGTGCTGGAGTAGGGCAGCCTCGTGGGCAGCCTGCTCTTTCTTCTTCATTTTTTTGCTAACGAATTTCACAGCCACATCTTTGCGGGTAGCTTTGTGAATGCATTTCTTCACTATAGAGAAACGGCCTCTGCAAAAACGAAAGGGAGAAAGAGTTTTCCAACATTTGTCAATCAACTAGGTATCATTTTACCCACAGATGTGTGAAGTTTTGTGTGAAGTGGTCAGACAGTAGCATTTTATTAGGAATCCTACTCTCCTATATTTTAAATTATAATGTCATCATTGAAAAAAAACCATTTTTCCTTCTTTAGCATTTAAGGGTCCTTTGAGTTACAAAAAGCTAACGAATATGATTTTTAGCCAATACATTTCTCTGTCATTTTGAACATCAACTGCAGGTTCAGTTTTCTTTTCTAAGCAGAATATATATTTGTATAAAATACAACAATAAAAACAACAACATAAAAGAAAGAGAAGTTCTACTCAATGATAATTTAAAAAACATCTTAAAGAGTCAATTTTTTCATTTTATGTTTATTATCTTTTTATTATGGAAAATTTATAATATACACAAAAATAAAGAGAATAGCCGAATAGATCTCCCATGCAGCTAGCTTTAGTAATCATCAGCATTTTATCAATCTTGTTTCACCTATTCCTTTTCTACCTCCTGCTTTTATTTCTGGAGTATTTTAAGCAAAATCCAAATATTATGCCATTTCATTCATAAATACTTCAGTTTGAGTCTCTACCTGGCAAAGACACTGAGAAATATAAAACCACCCACAAAATTACCCACCCCTGAGATAGAGTGGTTCCCAGATGCAACCTTGTGGAAAGTATAGTAAGAAAGCTAAGTAGATGCGCCACGGGTCAGCAATGAAAGCAGACAAAGGGAGAGTCAACAAGATGACAAGGCAGTGCCATCCAAGCCCTGTCCACGAGAAGAGAATTGAACTGTCTGGAGACCAGCTCATTCCTCCAATGGAAATGGGCACATCACGACCACCACTACGATCATCCAACTGACTCTTTGACCTGGCTTTGTGCTCACTAACCAATTTTCTAATAATACTTTTTTTTTTAAAGACAAAGTCTCGCTCTGTCACCCAGGTTGGAGTGCAATGGCACAATCATCACTCACTGCAGCCTTGAACTTCTGGGCTCAAGCAATCCTCCTGCCTCAGCCTCTGGAGTAGCTGGGACTACAGGCATGCGTCACCATATCCAGGTAATTTTTTCTACTTTTGGTAGAGACAGTGTCTTGCTTTTGCTCAGACTGGTCTCGAACTCCTGACCTCAAGCGATCCTCCCACCTTGGCCTCCCAGAGTGCTAGCATTACAGGCGTGAGCCACCGCGCCCAGCCCTTGATTGTTGGTTTAGCTGAGTATAATTCAGTTGGGAAAATTCTTCACTGACAAATTTCAAATAATTATGCAATTGCCTTCCAACCTAGAGTGTTACTGATGATGTTAACTGTTAATGTCCACAGCATGATGATTTCTAATTTTTGTATATGACCCTTTCTCCTCACTGAAAGTTGGTAGGTCCTTCTCTTTTCCTCAGTGTTGAGAAGTTTCACAATGATTTGCCACGGTGTGGGTCTATTTTTATCCGTCAGGTTGAGCCCTCAGTGTGCTCATTTAATCAGTAAACTCATACCTTTTTATTCTGGAACTATTTTATTTTATAGAAATAATTCCTTCTTCTCTGCTTTATTTTTTCTATTCACTCTTTCTGGAACTTCGGTTTTTCAAATTGGACTGTCTAGTTTGTAAGGATATTGTGAAAATTTTTGGAAGTCTTTTACTGCATCGTTTGTTTCCTTTTAAAAATTTCTTGTTTTTAGGCCGGGCGCTGTGGCTCACGCCTGTAATCCTAGCACTCTGGGAGGCCAAGGCAGGTGGATTGCTCAAGGTCAGGAGTTCCAGACCAGCCTGAGCAAGAGCAAGACCCCGTCTATAGAAAGAAATTAATTGGCCAACTAAAAATATATAGAAAAAATTAGCCGGGCATGGTGGCACATGCCTGTAGTCCCAGCTACTCGGGAGGCTGAGACAAGAGGATTGCTTGAGCATAGGAATTTGAGGTTGCTGTGAGCTAGGCTGACGCCACAGCACTCTAGCCCAGGCAATAGAGTGACACTCTGTCTCAAAAAAAATTTTTTTTTCTTGTTTTTGTTCAGTGTGCTATCTCCCATTTTAGACCTGTTCCCCAAGTGTTCAGAAATTCTTAGTAGCTGACTCATTTATTTCACCTTTACTCTGGAAGGATACTCTTGCTAGATTTAGAATTCTTGGTTGCCAGGTCTTTTCTTTCAGCACTGTGGCTCTGGTGGCTCTGTGGTCTTCTGGCCTCCATGGATTCTGATGGGAAATATGCAGTCACTCAAGTCACTGTTCCCCTAAATATAATGTACTATTTTTCCTCTTGCTGCTTCCAAGATTTTTGTTTTGTATATGTTGGTTTTCAGCAATTTGATTATACTGTGTCTGGGCATGGGTCTTCCTGTTTATCCTCGTTAGGTCACTGAGCTTCTTTACTCTACAAATTTGTGTCTTTCATCAGATTGGAACATTTTCAGCCATTATTCTTTCAAAATTTTTTTCTGCACCAATAACTTTCTCCTCTCCCACAGAAGCTCCAAGGACATGAGTGTTAGAACTTTTGATGTTTTCCCATAGGTCCCAGGGTTATGCTTAATATTTTAAAAATATTTTCCTCTCTTCTCTTTAAGTTGTATAATTTATATTTCTCTATCTTCAATTTCACTGACTCCTCCATCATCTCCAATTCTACTGTTGAGCCCATCCAGTACTTTTTTTTTCTTTTCTTTTTTTTGAGACAGAGTTTCCGTCTGTCATCCAGGCTAGAGTGCAGTGGCATCATCATAGCTCACAGCAACCTCAAACTCCTGGCTCAAGCGATCCTTCTGCTTCAGCCTCCCAAGTGGTCATGACTACAGGCACAGCACACCACACCCAGCTAATTTTTCTATATTTTGTATAGACGGAGCCTTGCTTTCTCAGGCTAGTCTCAGACTCCTAACCTCAAGCAATCCTCCCACCATGGCCTCCCACAATGCTAGGATTATAGGTGTGAACATCCAATAAATTTTTAAATTTCAGATAGTGTATTTTTTAGTTATATAATTCCCATTAAAAAATAATTTCTTTTTCTTTTCTGTGTACTTGTATCTTTCTGTTCATTTCCAGAGTGTTCACCCTTTTTTCCTTCGTGGAGATGGTTATAATAGCTGCTTGACAGTCTTTGTGTAATAATTCCAGCATCTGAATCATCTCAGAGCTGGTATCTGTTGATTGATTTTTTTTAACCTGAGAATTTTTCAGACTTTTCTGATTTTTTTTATGTAGAATAATCCTGAACAATTTGATTATGCTGTAAGACCAGGGTCCTGTTAAAAATCCTCTGAAGACTGTTGATTTTTTTTTTATTTGTATGTTTTAGTTGGCAATCAACTTGGTAAGATTCAGATTACAAGTTCAGTCTCACCTTTTGTAGGAGGTGGTTCTATTGTTGGTTGAGTTTTCAAAGTATGCTATGCTATTTAGGGCACCACTCAAAGGTTAGCCTGGGACTAATCAGTCACTGCAAGGTGACCGAGCAGTGGGTAATATTGTAGTTCAGTTCTCCAAGCCTTGCTATATTGCTTTGGGTGTGTTTTATACACGCTCACATGTATAAGTGCTGCAGGATTTGTGTTGTTTCTGAATTAGGGGATCCCCTTCTTTTGCTTTCTCCTCACTGGAATTTCCCCCACATTCTTTGCAGCCCCTACCCCCTGCCCCCGCCAACCACTTTTTGTGGTTGTCTGGCCAGGAGGATGGAATTGCCTCAGAGTTTTAGCTTCCTGCACCATCAGGCATTTCACATGACTGTCCTTGGGGTGAAGCAGTGAGAGGAAAGAGAAAGAGAAAGAAAAAACACAGGAATTTTTCTGCTCTTTCCAGCACAATGGGAGGACCCCTTTACCCTGTCCTTTGGCCAGAAATGTGGGTTTTCCTTGGAGTTTTGACTCTCTGTGCATGCTGCACAGTTCTCTGAGTTGGCCCATGCTTGGCTCAAAGTTGGGGAGATAAAGGAGAATGAAAGAAAAAAAAGAAAATTCCCTGCCACTGTCTTTGTCATTCTTCAAGTCTTGACTTCTCTCTCCAATCTCATTATTTATGTTTTAGAATCCTCAGATAATTGCTTTTTGTATTTTTGTCCAGGGATTCTAGTTGTAACCAGTGGGAGATAAAGGCGACACTGGCCTTACTCCATCTGGGCTGGCACTGGGGCTTGGCTCATTTTAAAAGTTCAGGACTATTAATAAAAAGCTATTTGGGAGTTCTGAGTGTATGGGTGGAGCCTGTCAACTGTTACTTCAGGATGATTGGACTAGACTATTTACTTGGGAAAGCTCTATAATTAGTATCTCTAAGTCTTTTCTCTTGGGCTGGTCAGAGCCTCCTACTTTCTGCCTGGAGGGTAAAGACCTGATTGTTACTTTTGGAGGCCTGGTGGATGAGAGCGCTGGGGTTCTCAGTCTCCAGCATGCATATATTCTCATAATGTTCCCGTTTTTAGTATGGTTCAACTGCCCTCAACTGTGGCTGGTGTCACTAAGCACAGAGATGCACCATTTTACCCTTTCAAGAAAATAAAACTCCAGTGTTACCCTGGGTGGAGAAGGACAACCATGCAGATGCCTGAAGCTGGGGAGGAGCTCTGGAGCCACAACTTATCCCTTGGGAATGCCAACTGGTTGCCTGTACAGGCTCTAAAAAGGTAGCAGTCCCTGGCCTCCAGGTAAGGACGGCAGGCTGAACACAGGCATCTATTTTCACTCTCTCCTGAGACAGAACTTCTTTTCAAACACTTTCAGCCAATCCTTCCAATTTTAGCATCCTCTTTCTGTCTACTGCAGGGGGACTTGATGCTGCCGATACCTGAACTTTGTGGCATTCTGCTGCAAATGTATACGGCCAGGACTGACACAGGTCTCCTAGTCATTCGTCCCTCTTTTATCTGTGCTTTTTCTTTCTAATACTTCATTGTTGGCTATTCTTACAATGTCCTCATCCTTATGTGCCTACTTAAAAAGCTTCCTCTGTTGTAGTTTTTTGTTGTTGTTGTTTTGTTGTTTTGTTTTTTTTTGAGACAGAGCGAGACTCTGTCTCCAAGGCTAGAGTGCCGTGGCGTCAGCCTAGCTCACAACAACCTCAAACTCCTGGGCTCAAGCGATTCTCCTGCCTCAGCCTTCTAGAGTGCAGGGATTATAGACGTGAGCCACCGCATCTGGCCCTCTATTGTAGTTTAATGACGTCTAGGAGGGAGTGAAAATAGGTACCTGTGTTATCTGCCAACAGATGGCAGATACCTGCCACACTTTTAACTGGAGGCCCAACACTGCTACCTTTTTGGATTCTGTGCAGGCAGCCAGTCAGCATTCTCAGTGACAATACGCCCCTGGCTTCCTTAAACTGCACTGGCACCTATACAGTTTATTTCTGGTTAAATATGCCATGCTCAAGCGCCCTTGCCTTTTATGCATGTGCTGTAGAAGTGAAGATATTCCTTCTTGCACCATGGTTTTTAAAATATTTAATTACTGGAGAACTCTTTTTAACAGGATAGTCATATAGGCCCCGGATTCTAGGTTTAGGCATGGTGGGGAAAGTTTTTTCCCCCACAATTGCCTTTCTTTCTTTTTTTTTTTTTGCAACTCAGACACTGACTTCTGCTGCATGTCAAGTGTACTTCCTCGTACTTCCACCACCTGTCGATCATTCTGAGTCTTTAATTAGGACTCTTCCAAGGACACTCTGACATCCCCAAGAGTGATGCTTCCACAAGGCTTCTCGCCCTCTTTCCCAGATCATGTCAGCAGACACGGTCAAGAGAGGAGCTTCCTACTTCTTGGGGAAACATTTTAGAGGGCAGATTTTTAAAATGTGGGCGGGGAGATGGAATGTGCTTTGGAAATGCTGAGTCTTGGGAAGGAACCGAAACTCGCTGTGCCTGACAAAATGGCTTCCACACCCCCTGCAGCCAGCGCACTGAACATTCAGATGATGTGTGGCCAGAAAGTTATACTGCCTCCTGAAAAGTAGACACTCATCAAAAACAGAGCCGGACACTACTGAAAGGGCTTCCAGGCACCAGCTATGTCCATAGCTGTTTATGCTGGAGAAAACCGACTTACTTCTATGGCCCTGGCACAGAAATCTTTCATGTGTCTCATGTAAGAATCTCCATGTTTTATTTCGACTATGCTAATATACAACATTTTGAAAGATCTTCGGAAAATACGAGAACTATTCTTAGGAGAGAATAAAGCTTCGGGCTGTTGGAGATGAGTTTTTTTTTTAAGAAAACAACTATTGATTACTTTGATCTCCCTTTGAGAAACAGCAAAACATCCGCCTATTCTGCTAAAACATGCCTGTGGCTAACAACAGCAAATGCATGTTGCAGGGAGGAAGTAACTGGGGCATCTAGGTGACAGAACCAGCTTCATTTAGAACCAGCTGGGGATTTGGTTTGCTCATTTTTGGGGTCATATCTAGTTTCACAAATTTCAGTATAACAGCAAACTAGATTTTTATTACTGGACTTATTTTTGACAATAATTGTTATGATGAGAAATGACATATGCTAGTAAACAAAGACAGGCTTAGAGTTGGGTAGCCCAGAATTTGAATCCTGGCTATACACTTACTAGTTGTGGGACCTTGAGGGAATTACTGAACTTTCCTGAGCCTGAGTTTCCTTTACTGAAAATGTACTCAAACACTACCTCACAGTGTTATAAGGATAAGATTAAATAATGTTTGTATAGTATATTGAACACTACAGGTGCTCAGAGATAAGCAGCAGCATCACATACATTTCCTTTGGCCTTTTTTTTTTCTGTTACACAAAGAAAACAGGAAAGTAGAGCTAAAGTTTGTTTTTGATGAATGACAGGCAGTGAATTACATTGTGACTTCTGCCTAAGAAACAGAAATAATGAACATTTTGGCTTCCTCCCACAATCTCTGCTACAACCACCACACTTAGGAGATTTCATGCTTCATTTAGAGATGCCAACCAGAGATCCAGATGATGCCAATGGCCCCTTGTTAGCAGGTGCTCTTTCATTTCTCCATCCAGGCTGGGTGGGCAACTCGTAAGGTCAACACACATTTCTCACCCGGACCATCTGGAGACCAATGCATGCACAGGGATGAACCCCTTTTGTTTCTCTCCCATCAACTATTTTGTGGTCCAGTGATAGATTTCTTTTTCATTTTTCTGTTGAAAGTCATATTTTTGTCCTGTTTATTCTTGAGGACACACTAAACGTTCTCTAACCAAAAGAGAGGGGTAGGCAGAGAAAGAGAGATATATGTGTATGTATGTTGGGGATTGATTAGATTAGAAATGCCCACAAAACAATGAATGTGCTTGATACATGGACATAGGTAGAGGGGTATACCCAACAATTAATGACTATACATTCTTCTCAAGAATACGTGGAGCTTTTAACAAAAATTGACCGTGGACTACTCATAGAGGAAGTCCCAACAAAAATCAGAGAATCAATATCATATAGACTAAGTTCTCTGACCACAATGCAAATTAAGGTAGAAATCAGTAATAAAAAGATACTTTTAAGAATCTCATATATTAAAACATCTCATACATCTTAAAACATTTTTCCATTATAACTGGGTCATAAAAAAAATACATAGAACTCAATAATAATGAAAATACCACATATCAAGACTTGGGAAATATGGCTAAAATTGTACTGTGAAGAAAATTTTGATCCTTAAATTCTTATATTAGCAAAGAATAAAGGCTGAGAGTTGATGAATGAAGCACCCAACTTAAGAAGTTAGACAAAGAACAGTAGGAAATACACATAAATATTCTCATCGTTTTCGTACTATAAAGAGAATGCATCTATAAAAGAAACAACTACAAAAACGAGTCATTGCTCTGTAGTGATGTTGCTAGATACTTATGAACGAAGGCAGAGAACACTGTGTCATTACCTTCCAATTTCATTCAGCTCAGTATAAGCCGAATCAAAATTTTCCTTCCAAGAAATGGTGGCACCGTCAGCAGCAGCATCTTTGGAAGAGAGAGAATTGTTGATGATATTGAGGATGTCATAGAAAAATAAAGAAATGGTTAACAGAAAAGCTCCAGCATAATCCCAAGGCAACTCTCATGGCTAAATATGGAATCTAACTCAGTGGGAAAATGCCACGATCCTCTGGAATGTTATTTGAAAGTATTAAATATATCATCCAAGGGAAACTGACACGAGAGTCAGACTCCCTCTGCCATCTACTTACACGGGGGGAAAACTCAGGACAATCAGACGTGTGACTTCTGGATATTTTAAAATAGAAATTTGGTAGAAAAAATAAAAAGAGGGAGAAAAAAAAAACACTGTGAAGACCTAGAAAAGCCAGTGAGAATTAGGGCCATAGGGAGGCTGCAGAGAGAGAAGAGGGGAAAAGCTACAGGGTCACGAAAGGAGAGAAGGAAAAGATATCCCAAAATGTCTCTTTCTCACCCTGCTGTTCTTAGGCATTCATGAGCTTATCTGCCACATTGAATGATTTAACTTAACCCGCAATATATGCCCGAGTAGACTCTTTGATGGCATTTTCTCGTATGATGTGTCAATTCCCTGGCAATGATTTATCAACACACACACACACAGGCATGCACACCAATACACATTTGTGTTGTCTGCTGGGGACCCAGGCTCCCAAGGAGCAAAATGCACAGTGGTCGTGCTGGAGCAGGCCTCAGTCAATGGCTCAGGAGGAGAGAGGCCAAGTCAGAGCACGGCTGGTCTGACCCCAGAGCCAGTCCCCTCGGGCTGCTCAGAGCACAGCCTGGCTGAGACTGAAGGTGGATTGTCCATATTAAATGCTGAGGAAACAGAGAACCAGGGCCAAGGTTTCCCAATGAGTCATAGGCCCTGGGAACACAGTCAAAGCCACTGGGAGGGAGCTGACGGGGCTGGCAGTGGGGGCCCAGCTGGAGAGCATTTCCGGATTCAGCTGGGGAAAGGGATGTAGCCCAAGGACGTAAAGGGTTTCCCAAGCCCCTCTGGAGACTCCAGAATTCCCTTAACCCAAAGAGACACAGGTAAACCACTCCCTACCGCTGCCCTCCCCCCACACAGAGACCACGCCCTTGCACTGCCCCAAATCTCACTACTTGGAGATTTATTTAGGCTGGCAAGTTACCTCTTCTAAAATGTCCCCAAAACCAAGATGACTTGGTGGGCAAGATAAGGACCATGTTTGTAAAATACTCATATTTAACTAGTTATATGTGTTTATCTTAGTTAATTTCTCCACAAATCTACACAAAAATATACCCATGTTGAGAAAAGAAATTCTGGGATAATCAGGAGTGAGGAAACTATCAAATATTTATTTTGTGGTGAAATCCTTCAAGCAGGTTGCTTTCTCTTCCCTTAAATTGGGGAGCGGGCTGTCCCTAACGCTGGGAGTAGAATTGTGCCTGGCAGGGGTGCCCGGGAGAGGAGGCTTTGTATTCCTGTCTCTGAGGAGGGGCAGACAGCAGCCCAGGGACTCATGACCCTGATTCTGTTCCTCTCTGTTCTTGGAGACACACCCAGTCCCCCAGGGAGTTGGCAGGCCCAGGATTAGGTTTGGGGGGCAGATCTAACATTTTCCCAAGATGCCTGGAGTCACACTTTATGGGAACATTCTCCACCAGGCCTCTAAAATGTTGCTTGACTGAAGCTGCTGAGCAGCTCCAGGTCACCTCTCGCATAGTGGCGGATGTGCCAGTGAGCAGCCAGTGCCAGCAGGCCTGTCACAGCTGGCCAGGTGCCTCCGCTGCCTGGGGGTTGTGGGCTCAACTGGGACTCACCGTATTCTGGAAGTCGCACAAACTCCGAGGGCTCGCTGGGAAGGCTGATTCCCCAGGGGTTACTGGCACTGACTCTGAACTGATAAGGACACCCAGGACTAAGGTCTTCGATGACGAGGTAAGTGTCCAAGGTTGAAGCTACCGACTGCTGCCAGATCTGAGAACCTAGTGACAGTTTCCCAGAGGAGAGAAAGAGAAAATGCATAGGGACATTGTTTCAAAGACCTTCAGCAAACAAAGAAAGGAAAATTGACACATTCAGTTTGAGGGACAGTTGTGGGCCAACTGTGGCAGTTTGGGCTCAGTTTCCTAAATGATCGAATACATGGTGAGGGCCCCATAGATTCTGTCCACTTTCAAATGTGCAGGAGTGAGAGTGAGCAGACAGAGAGACGCAGAATTTACAGAGGATATGTAGCAAATTTTTAAGAAGGCTGGAAGACTATATTATATATTTATAACAAAATGAGAAAAATATGCATTTGAAAACTGAAACAAAATGGAAATTTACATGTATTGAGCAATATAAACCTGTAAAATACTGTGGAAGCTGTTTAGTGTCTTCAACCTAATTCTCTCATTTAACTTTCTCATGTAAATCCACACAAACCCAGTGAGGTAGAGAGCACTAATCCTACTTTACAGATAAGGGAACTGAGCCTCAGAAATATTAAACAGTTTGCCCAAGAGAACTTAGTTAATAAAATGAACTATTAACTGAACAGAGATAAAGCAAATATGAACTTTGTGAAATGTGTCTCCCAGCTCAGCATTAACACCTTTGTGTAGACCCTGGAGACCTAAGAGTGAATGCCTTAAGAAAGATGCAGAAATAGTTTAATTTTAATTAAATTAGGGCAGGCTTAATAAAAGGGCCAAAGAAAAAAGTTAAAATGGTGAGAGTAGCAGAAAGTAGAGTAAAAGGAATAATTTTGGTTTGGGGGGGTGAGGTGGCAAGCAGTTGCTTTCAATTCAATCATGCGATTCATTATGTGGCTCAGAGATTTGTTATTAACAATTAAAGCTATCTGGCAGCTTCTCATTTTAACTAATTCTTCTTTATAACAAGATAGAAATCTTAGTTATTTCTAACTGCTAAAGAAATACATGAACTTTTAGCAAGTAAACATTAGCAAATTTTAAAAGTGTAAGTTGCTCAATTTTCTACTGCACCATTAAAAAATATATATTGTCTCTAAATTTTATCTGGGGGCAGGAGGTATAGAGCTCTGATCGTACTACCCTAGTTATTTCTCTGGGACAAAAATCACTAATTATTAATAGTGAACTAGAGAGCTGAGTTTTACTGCTGGCTGTGCCTCTTATTAACTACAACCTTGTGTTTCTTTCATTTTTTTTTAAGAGACAGGGTTTGGCCCTGTCACCCAGGCTGGAGTGCAGTGGCCCAATCAAAGCCGACTGCAGCCTCAAACTACTGAGCTCAAGCTGTCCTCCTGCCTCAGCCTTCTGTGTAGCTAGGACTACGGGCACAATGCCCAGCTAATTTTTAAAACATTTTTTGTAGAGATGGGGTCTTGCTATGTTTCCCAGGCTGGTCTCAAACTCCTGACCTACACGCAATCCTCCCACCTTGGCCTCTCAAATTGCTACTGTGTGAGCCACTGTGCCCAGCCAACCTTGTTTCTCTTAAGTTTCTTTAGGCCTTAGCCTACTCATCTGTAAAGTGGGCCTGATCATCCCTATCTGGGTGATTGAGCATGTTAAGTAGAGAAGTGCACGTGAAGGCACTTTGAAACCTTTCCTGGGTCATAAACATGGGGGGGGGCGTTTACATCATCTTAGTGAAGACAGCTGCTTGACATCTGAGGTCAGAAGGCTGCTGTAGTCTGGCACTGAGGCCTCTGTGCTGAGCAGGAAGACACAAGGAGGAACGGCTTCTGAAAGACGAGGAGGCTACGAGGCTTATAACTCTGAAGGAGCTCCTCGAGTGGAAGAGAAAAACAAGAGCAGGAGGAGACAGCTACCTTCCTCTCTGTACTCCACGGTGTAACCAGAAATAGTGCAGTTTCCTGTGCTCGATGGGGGCAGCCAGCGCAGAATCACAGAGGTGCAGCTCCTCTCCTGGGCAATGGGGCGGTTTGGCGCTGCCGGAACACCTACAGAGGCAAAACTTAGGATCAAGTGCTATTTCTTCAGAACCTGGCATTTTACACGAAGGTATGTTGTCATCTAGGAAATGTTACCTAACCTGTGTCTCAATTTTTTCCTGTGTCCTTCTCTACCAAGCGGCATACCTTTCTCCAGGCCCAAGGGAGACCTGGGAGACATGCCTGGCTGGCTGAAGCCCTTCTTCAGCTGGACCCTGGGTCAGGGAACCAAGCAGTAGGTTTGTGGGAGGCCACACACAGCTCTTAGCAAAGCTTTGCTCTCTCCACGTTTCCTAGAATTTTATTTTGGAAATTTCACAATGGACCTTTTCTTCCCTAGGTTTCAGGAAGCCCATATAGTGTTCACTTAAAAGGTCTGACTAACACGAGGTCACAGAGACGGAAATTAGAATGGTGAGGCCAGGGGAGCAGGGAGGGAGGAATGGGGAGCTGGTGTTCAATGGTACAGAGGGAGTTTCAGTCTGGGAAGATGACAGTGTTCTGTGACGGATGGATGGTGGTGACACTGGCACACAAATGTGAATGTACGTAATGCCGGCTGAGCTGTACGCTTAAAAATGGCTAAGATGGTAAATTTCATGTTTTGTGCATTTTACTACAATTAAAAAATGTTTTTAAAAAGTATTTAAAAAAGTTTGCCTAACAAACAGACCATACCTTGCACTTTAACTGTAGCAGACGTTGACACGGTCCCGTGGTCGTTTGTTGCAATGCAGGTGTAAATCCCGCTGTCTTGGGGCATCAGGTTGCAGATCTTCAGGGTGATTTCCCCAGAATCACTAGAGACACCAGAAGGATGCCCTTCAGACTTGAGTGATGAGACGGTGGCTGATGGGTTAAATCCCTTAGGGCTGGCACGTGGGTGCTGAGCTGAGAGGCTTCAGGCCCGAGGTCTAGTCCCTGTCTGTTATCTCCCTACACACCCTGCATGATCGCCTCGCCTTTCTATAGTCCCACTTCCTGATATGGGGAAAACATTTTGGCCATGCCCATCTCTCAAGCTTCTTGTAAATGAGAGATAGCATAAGGAGTAAAATGACATAAGAAGTAGAACATGGTTTAAAATATATAAAGTCCTATACAAGTACTGGTCCAAAGTAATATTAGTGTTATTCCCACTAGTAACCTTGTCCTAGAATATATTCCGTCTCACAGATCAATAATGAATGGTGAAAAAAAAAAAAAAAGAAAGACTAAAGAATGAAAATGTTCAGGTATTTCAAATTCTACATGTGGAACCCTCAGAATAATTAAGTGAATTAAGAAAGGGTAAATTCCTTCACCTAATGGGATCTAGGAACATCCCAAGGGGATGCTCTGAAAGGGTTAAATGCAGAAGTCACAGTCAGCCCTGACCCAGGGGTGTGTCCACCCTGCTGCTCCTCACAAGCACGGCCCCTCACACCAAGCTCCTTGGACCCACTGGTATTTTGTGATCTGGACAGGGAGTGTCTGCTGGGAATACCAGGGAATGATGGTCTTTCTCCATTTCCCGTGCACACAAATTAAGTCAATGGGTGACCGTTTCTTGATTCTAGGTGTTCCTTCCATAAATGTTTCTTAAGCATTTATGGCTTGCTACTGCTTGTCCGCTGTAAGCAGTAATACACAAAAAAGTTCATAATAAGTAACAGTAAATGTTAACAGAATGATTGGGAGGTGGTCAGCCAAGTTTTGTTGAACAGTGTTTTTGTGTAGAAACATGCTTGCAGCTTGATTTTCTACTGCACGTTTTGGAATGAATCATTTTTTTCCTAATAAAATTGCTCTTAGGTAAGGAATTAAATATATCACTGTTTCACAGCATCCTGAGGACACAGAAAACACCAGGATGTCCAGATTTGGGGACCACATTCCCATAGGTCTGGAGCTTTCGCCACCTCTGACTTAGAGCATTACTTAGAGACCCACAGGGAGGTGGCATCTAATAAGGGAATGTAAGGCAGTGACTGTAAAAACTCTTCAAAAGTATGGCTCATGCTTGACCTAAGATGTTATGTAAAGGTTTATGTTTTTCTTTATTTGCATAGGTGGGTCCAGAACACAGTCTTTGCAAAGGGTTCTGTTGTCCCAGGTACATCTACGTGGTGCGAGCAGTGTGTGAAGCTATTGCTGCCCACCACGAACTTCAGGCTGGTGACATCGGGCTGCAGCGTGAGCGGCTCAGGCTGTGGTTTTTTATTCACTCTCTCTCCTAATCAAGGCCAAATGTTAGAGCTAGAATAGGCTTCAGGGCTCGTCTCTCGGAAAGACCATGAGCCAGACCAGAAGCCGCATCCCAGATTTAGGCTCTTGGGGCTGCGCTAGGTGCTGCTGGTGTGATGTCAGGGCACTCGGCTTACCAAGAGGACACGGTGTACGTGGCAGAGCTGTTGTCGGTGTCCAGGATGTTCTGGTCTGGACCCTTCCAGGTGATGGTGGGCTTCGGCCGCCCACAGACCTTGCACTGTAGTATCACAGTGTCCCCAAGCAAACAAGTCACATCCACTAAGGGCACAAGGAACTCTGGAGCCACTGTGATCAAATCAACATACATTCATATCACTCAGAACAAATTTAGAAAAACAACAGCCATTTTTTTTCATACAACATTATCATTCCCCACCCATGCTATATAACGATTCCAATAACCTTCAGCATGACACTATTTGTGTCCCTTTAATAAGTGTTTAAAAGTAATAAATATTATAGAAAAATTAGGAAATACAGATTAAAAAAAAGAAAAGCTCCATGACGTCATAGTCCAGAGATAACAACTGTGATTATTCTGGTATTATATATATATATCCTTTGAGGCTTTATATAAACACATATCTTACCCGAACTGGATCACATTATCCATATTGCAAGCTGTAGTCCTTTTCATCTAACAATTTATCATAAATATCTGTCCTTGTCCATTAGTACAGACCCACGTCCCCACTGTTAAAAGGCTCTACCTTAATGCTGGGTTTACTGTAATTTATTTAGCCAATTCCCACATTCCCAATTCTACCACTTTTTAACTCACCTTCTTGGATGAAATTTGGATTTAAAATCTGAAAAACAAAGAAAGAGAAAATTGCTTGAATTCTAGATTAGTAAAAGAGAAGAAGAGACTTGTACACCATTGAGTAAAAATGAAGTACAACCTTGGGGTGGGGGGAGACCTGGAGCCCCACCTCTCGATTTGCCGTGACTGTGTTGCTGTCGCAGTGACAGAGCCCCTCTTATCAACAAAGGGCACTCGGCTGACTTCTGTCTAATCTGGTTGCTCTCGTTCCCGCCTGGCAGTGTGCAGCGCTGGGCAGGTGCACTGTGCCTCAGACCTCTGCTAGCTGCCCTCTCTGTCCTTCCTCTCCTTAGTCGCTCTTCCTCCCTTCACATGCAAAAACCCCACACTCCTGCTGCTCAATACCCGCTCGAGCAATGCGGTCATACGATTCTTCCCAGTGTCGTAAAGTTTCAAAAGCAGAGGACCTGAGACCTATTGAACTGGAAGTGTATCTGACATTAACTTACCTGGTGGTTTCCTTCCAAATGTCCTCCCTCCACTCCTTCCCCCACCCCCAAGCAAGGGAAACTTCTTTTTAAGAAGGTAAATGCAGAACTTTTTCTCTGGTTGAAGGAGAAAAAAAGAAGTCCTGTCTGTCTATCCTGTCCCCAGCATGATCTCCTGTCCTGCATAGGGGAACTTGAAAACCACTGACCGTCTTAACCATTCTAACACTTTTTGCTTCACACGTGAGAAAACAGAGAATAAGTGACTAAGTGACTAAGCTGACTAAGTCCCAGTCGCAAGGCTGGTTGCGGGGAGGAGCTGCTAGGGCTGTTTGTGTATACCATGCTGCATGCTTTGGGACACCCTACATATTTCACAGCAGGGAAAACATCTAGCCGACTAGCCATTCTGGAAAGTTACCCCTCTCAAGAGGATGTTCACTTTGACTTTTGTCTCCATCTTTTTGTGTTACCTCTGATCACACAAGTCCAGGTCATAAAGCCAGGCATTGTAGAAAAGCATGGACTTTGGAGCCAGAGAGGCTGAGGTCATCTGTTTTGTTTAATGTGACTGTATGCTAATTACTTAAAATTGATCAGCATCAATTTTCTCCACTATAGAATAGCAATAAATAATATCTAGTGCAGAGTGTTATCACAAAGATTAATGAAATCATGTAAGTCAAGTACCTAGCACAGTGCTTGACAAATAATATATACTCAATAAATAAAGATTATCTAATTCTAATCATCCTCCTTCTGCTAAGCAACCTATTATTAAAGTGGCTTATCTCTGATAGTTTATTTGGTAAAACTCTTCTTTCCATTATGGTGAAGCCAGAAAACTCATGTGCCTTACAAAATTGCCCAGTTGGGGCCTTCGTGCTTATTTCCCTCTATTTATCCATGTCTTATGTGAACTTGCGTGACTTCTGTGTGTTCTTCCCTTAGAGGGGGACCTATATGAGCCCTTTGAAACAAAGATGTTATTTCCTTCTTTGGGTTTCCCTTTGCAAACCAGTTGCCCACTTACACCACCTAGGTTTTTCCTGAAGTGGTCTGTAGAAAACCCATGTGATGCCAAGTTCTGGGCCTGATTGTCCCAACTCTGGCCACGGCAGTGACCTCTGCTAGTCTCAAAAGGCTACTCATGCCACTGCCCTGCCTTCCTTTAAGTTAGTGATTCTTAATCCCTGACCTGGGTAGCTTTAGAAACACAAGGGCTGGGCATGGTGGCTCATGCCTGTAATCCTCCACACTCTGAGAGGCCGAGGCAGGAGGATTGCTTGAGGTCAGGAGTTCAAGACCAGCCTGAGCTAGAGCAAGACCCCATCTCTACTAAAAATAGAAAAATTAGCCAGGCATCATGGTATGCACCTGTAGTCCCAGCTACTTGGGAGGCTGAGGCAGGAGGATTGCTTGAGCCCAGGGGGCTGAGGTTACTGTGAGCTAGGCTGATGCCATGGCACTCTAGCCAGGGTGGAGCAAGATTTTGTCTCAAAACAAAACAAAACAAAACAACACCCAAACACAAAAAGGCCAGTGCCTGGGCCTCATGCTTAGCAACTGTCTTAACTGGTGTGAGGGGAGACCCAGGCATCAGGAGTTTTGAAAGCTCCCTCAAGTGAATCAAGCAGCCTGGTTTGCGGGGCGCTGCTGAAAGTTCTCCTCTATCCAAGGCGACTGATCTTGGATAAACCACCTTCCTGCCCCTAAGTGTTTCTGGGGTGGGGTGGGGGATGCATGGGGGTGTTTGCTAAAAGCTACTGCTTTTCCTGCACCTAAGAGACCCCTCTGTGTGAGAAGATTCTGGGAGGGATATAAAGGGTTGCTCCAGTTGAGCAATTAAATAAGCTTCCAGTGAACATGGCAAGCAGCGTGGCATCATCTGTAGGGGGTGCTAAAGAGGCCAAGCATTTATCTACCTGGCTTAGGTAAGGCAGGGAGAATGACAACCAGTCAGTCATTGGACAGTCGAAGAAAAGGACACTAAGAATATTTTCTACGTTAGCAGTGGTGATCTCAGGGTGGTGGCTTTCTCCGTACTCAAAAAACATTGACTGAGCTCATCTTCTGCTTTAAGACCTGTGTATGGTTTTGTTGGCACAGAAGTACTAAGACATAGATAGGTCCTACCCTCAGGATTTATAAAACATTATCTGAATTTTGGGTGGTTTGTTTTCTTTCTTTTCTTACCTGGCTTTCCAAATATTCATCAGTCAGCATGTTTCACTTTTGTAATAATTTTTTTTAAAGGAATAGAAGGTATAGTCAGACCTGTTAGACTGGAAGTTATTCAAGGACAGGAACTATTTGTTATTCACCTTCATATCTCATGGTACTGGGCCAGGGTTTGCCACTTAATGGGTATTTAATACATGTTGGTGAATGAATATGTGACCTTTGACCTCTTTTCCCAAGAATTTAGGACTGCTCCATAAGTCAAATCTCAATATAGGACCAAGAGATCTATAAAATAATTACTTCTGGGTATATGACTAATGTTTGACCAGAGCCTGTTGGCAAACACAGATGAAATGCAAACTTTTGGGGAACTGATTTTAAAATAATATAATCCTTAGCCTCTGAGAGAGGAGGCTCTTAGTAGCATGCTGCGCAGAAGAGTGTAAACTCTGGGAGCAGACAGGGCATGTAGTGTCCAGACACGCTCTCTTGCCTCAGACAACATTCTCAGGCAACTCCAGCCTCAGTTTTATCTGTAAATTGGGGATAATGTTGTCCACCTGGAAGAGCTGTTTGACGTAAGGGCTCAATGTATTTGATGAAGGTTCATTGAGCTGACTCTGGGTGGTGGTGCCCGGGCAGGGAGCGAGGCAGACATGCTCCCTCCCTCAGTGGGCCAGCAGACTAGTGGGGAAGACAGAATTCAATGACATTTGCATTTGATGCAGTGCCTGACAAATGTTAATGACCAGCCTCTAATAAACATGGAGCACTGCACTCTCCCATCCCACCCGCACTCGGTCAGGACGCTAGGGTAGAAACAATTGGAGAATGCTGCCAACTTGGTTCAATGGCCTGGGTTTCCCATCAGGATGGGGATCCACAAGGGAGCAAGGCATTGAGTCTACACCAGGAGTCTCACAGAAGAGACTAATGACAAAGTGGAAGAGACAAGTCACAGGCTCATATGTCACAGAACTTTAAGTAGGGCTTCATAAACCCGCACTGTGGAAGTACTTTTATAAGAAAACACCCTAAACTGCTACTTGGAGAACTTCTAGACTTATTCTTTCTTCTCATCACATAACCCCAACTGTGTTAAGTATATTATTAAACACATGCACTGTTGAAAAAGCAAATATTCCCGATTTGGGTGTAGACTTTAGCAGGGACGTTGGAGAGAAAGGTTGCCAATGAGGCTTAAGTGCTGCTTCTCCATCTGGCAGGGACTTGTGGAAGTCATCAGTCTTCATTTCTTTGCGTCTTGGCTGGCCCAGGTGAGGAGAGCCCAACTCGGCACAAGGTGTTGCCGATAATGGTAAGAATCATTGACCTGTGTAGCATTATACAGTTGGCATAAACTACTCATGGACTCCTTCATTTGCTCCTCCAAAACCCTCAAGGAAGTACAGAGCAGTGTTCTTTATCCCCATTTCCTCGATGAGATAGGGAAGTGAAGCATTAAGACAGTAGAGTGACGGGACTGGATCTGAAAGCTCTTGAGTTTGAGTCCAGTGCTCTTCCCATCACGGCATTCAGTGCAGTGGGGGGTCTCGGCCGAGCCAAAGGCCTACCTGCTTCGCTCTGCTCTGACCCATCTCTACCCATTCGCCTCTTGAAAATGCTCCATCACGGAATAAAAGCCTGGGCGAGATCCACACTAAAGTTTTTTTTAACTTTGACTGTGGATTAGGTCCATAGAAGATTCCTCCCTCATTTTTCCTGCTTCTACTTTGATGCAAATCAGAGTATGTACTGGAAGAGGATCATGACACCCTTCTCACACAGTAGTCCAGTTACCTATGTGTTTGTCTGTGGCTCCCTGTGGACTACATGAGGACAGGACCATGTTGTTTTGTTCACTGTTATTGTCTTCAAGCTTAGCACATACCTGGCACATAAAAGCTCCATTGATATTTGTCAAATCAATGAAAATTTAAAGTGGTGGGATGCTAATTTGGGGGAGGAGGGCTGAGAAAATGTCTCGCCATAAACTTGGAATATTTTCCCATTTACATTGATTGGGAATGTGACTGCTCAGGAATCTCACTGGTCAGTCAATGTCTGAGATTTAGCCAATAGTGATCTTCCTCCCCTGCACTCTCCTGGAGGCGAGTAGCTCTACGGCTGTGACCATGAGCTGCTAATGTATCTTAACATCCAACCTGCAACATATTTGCCCTACCAGACTCGTGAACCCTTTGGAGTTAGTGACACTTTCCCATGTTTTATGCACCATCAGTCATGTGTTTAACATAGCATCTTGCACATGGCAGAAGATCAAATATTTATTGAATCCAATTAACTGAGGTCGTGCAATTAGTAGACTAGAATTTAGATCCCCTGACCACCTCATTTAGCAATCATTGTTGGTGCGTGCAGGGACATGCGGTATCGGCCTGTAACTGGAGGGGTTAATTATAAGCTGCACATGTTTCCTGAGCCCTGATGTTTCCCTTCCTTAGAAACAGGTTGGGAGTCAATGTCGAATGGTGCAAGGGAAGGAGGAAAGCAGTGGAATCTGAAATCGAAGTGGTGGTGGAGGAAGGTTGACACTGTTCATATGAAATGCACGTGTTCTGTCTCTGGGAGACGACACAAGAAAATGCTGGGCCAAGTCCAAGAGGACGAGGCTGGTATAGTCAGTGTGGGAAACAGCTGCTTAGGAATCTGGTTTTATTTGAACGCCAGAGGGCGGCAGGCGGCAGTGCTTCCTCTCAGACGTGGAACGAGAACCGCCACAATGTGGTCCATCAGCAACTTGGTTTCTTCTGGACAGAAATCCAATCGTTCTCTTGATTTTTCTTCAAAACGGGAGGGCAGTGACGGAAGAGTAAAGAGTTACAGGTAAAATTACCCAGCACTGAGTGACATGAGCTGAGCTTTGAGGAAATCTCTGGTCTGTTTTTCTTGCCAGTCAATGCCCAAGATTGACTCTAAGACTTAAGGGTGAGGGTGAAATTCTGTCTAGAAAACCAGTTAGTTGTCAACTGACTCCAGAAAAAAAATACCCCTACCCCATTTTTTCCCCCAAATTCCTCATCACCAATCACAAAACATAGTTCAGAACTACATATTGAGAATCCTGAAGGAATAAAAATGGTCAAAAGAAACTCAAACCAAATGTCCTAAACCCAACTCGGAGCTACTTTGAGTGAACCAAAATTTCTATATTCTGTTCCTTCTTTCTGTTCCCTTCATGCTTGTTTCATGTGAATCTGTGTTCAGAGCAGGACGAAAATGGATTTTAGATGAGGAGATGTGGCAATAAAATGGATATAAGAAAAATAATTTCTAAGAATTTAGGTATGATTTCTGGTTTGGAGGTTTAAAGCATTTATGTTTTCAATCTGGCCCAACCAGACATGATTGTCTAAATTTTTAAAAAATATTGCTACCTCTACTTATTTCTAAAGGAACATAAAACAAGCTACAATAAAAATATATAAATGCAACACAATCCCAAACAGCAATAGAATTGTCTCTTTCAACTTGTTCCTTATTCCTCAAGTATTTTCATTATCATTCAGTACTGAGTCTTTTTTCAACTATGATTTTTTTCTTTGACCCAATTGTAATGGAAATATGTTTTCAAATTTCCCAATGTATGAGATTTCTAAAAATTATCTTTTTGTTGATTTCTAATGGAATTGCATTGTGGCTGGGTCTATATGACATTGGTTCCTTGGTTTTTGTTGGGATTTGTTTTATAAGTGGTACATCGTTAATTTTAATAAAAAGTTCCATATGCTTTTGAGAAAAATGTATAATCACTAATTGTTAGGTATAGATCTCTATATGTCCATGTGTCATGCACACTGTTTATGGGTTTTTCTAGTCTAAATCCTTCTCTCTTACCCCTCAGTATTTTGGTTAGAGAACATTTAGTGTCCTCAAAAATTAAAAGGGTGAAAGTTGCCTTTTAACTCAATAATGAAAAAACCTATCACCTATCTCACAAGATAGTTGATGAAAAAGGCCCCAGAAGGGGGTTCTTTGCTGTGTATGGTCTCCAGGTGCTCTCAGAAGCCTAGAAGTCAGTTAGGAAGACATTGGGGTGTGGTTTCTTCTGCAGATGGTGCAGCGGTGGTGTTACAGCTTCTTTTTTATAAATCACATTTCCAACCTGGCCATTAAGACCTTGACTTTGGGTAGAGTCTTTATGGATGAGTGTTCTGGGGTGCCATCCCTTAATGATTTGGCCCCAATTATACCTCAATGCCCCCAAACTTGTTTTACTGCGTGAAACAACCTCCCAGAGTTTTTGGAGCCACAGTGGGTTAAAATTAGCTCAAAGGATGTGGGAGAGTGGAAGGCTGACTTTGGGCTCCTTTGGAGTTCCCACGTGGCAATGCCCACAGCCCAGCGTCCTTCCCCGGCTTCCTGTGCTAACTCAGCTGCTTTCATTCCTGCCTCTCCGCTGCTCCCCTCAGCCTTTCGCTAGCTCTCATCTCTCTCCCTTGTCAGATTCTTGGGCATTTTTTAACTTCCAGCAGGCCCACCTGACCCCACCACTGTTTACCTCCGTGCCAGTTACTTTCCTAAAGCACAGATCGTACTGACTCTGCTTAAAAACCTACTGTTTCTTGCCTTCCTCCTGGCCTTTGCAGTCTGGTCTCAACCCATCTGCCAGGCTCATCTCCTACAACTCTCCCCAAGTCCCTACCCCCAGGTACCCAGACCACGTACCTTCATGAGCCTCCACACCTCAGGACGTTTGTCCATGCTCTTTCCTCCCTCTTTCCCCATCTCTAAGACTTCATAGTCCATCCAACACATACATTGCCATCATGTGAATCAATGACTAGCCTTATAGGCTTCCAGGGAGAGAGGCTGCCTAAGAATACACAAACTTGAGAATGTCACCTCACTGTGCTCCAGTTGTCTTATCTGTAAAATGGGAATAATGATAATAGTGACGTCATGACGCTGTTGGGAGCTCAGCACAGAGCCAGTTACATAAGAAAGACTGCTGAGTAGTAGCTACTGTTGTGAGTTCAGTGTCTAAGTGGGTGCATAAATATCCACTGAATGAATGAATGGCTCTAGGCAGAATTAATCAGTCCTTCTCCATGGCTCTATTAGAGCAAGTTTTAACTCTGCTATGCAACACAGGCATTTAATCATGCCTGCCTCCCTCCACTGCACGGTTAAGCATGGGAACCAATTTGACACAATTTGTTGGCCCTCCATAATACTGCAACGCCTTGTGTTAATCAAATTGTGCTACATTGAACTGACTAGGGGACTCACACTGGGTGAGCCTGAGGTGAACTTTGACGGCATGGGGGTGGCGGAGAGGGATGGTGGCCTTTGTTCCTCCAACAGCAGGCTCTTAGAGCCAGTTCTCCCGGGTCAGTGGCACCTCAATCTCAGTGTACAAGATAAATGGGTTTAGGCCTCCAGACCAGGGTGAGGGTGCCACAGGGCACGCATGACTGAGGGTGTGCTGAGTGACTGTGTCAGCCTGAGAAGTCAATTCAGACGTTTCCAACCCATGCAACTGGACTTCCTTTTTCGGCTCCTGAGTCACTGGGAAACGGCATGGGTGAGTCAAGTCATTATCCCAATAGTCAAGGGATTAAAAAGTTGTTGAGGAAGAAATTCTCCTCCTATAAGTAGATGTGCAACAAGGGAGGGCCTGAGCCTTAGCAAGCAGACTTCTTTCATATCACACCCCAAGTCTGGCCTCTCCAAGCACCAAGGTTGTAAGACCTTGACTTCCCTGAAGCTGTTTCCTCTTGGAGGGTAAGAAACCCCACCCAACTTACTTCATAGGGTGGCTGTGAGGAACAAAAAGCATAAGAGATGTGAATATGCAGTAGAAGATCTCATAATTCTCCCAGGAGAGGGAAGTGCCAGCTAAGCTCAGCTCCCTTCTCTTGGTGGCAGAATATAAATCAGTCTGCATGGGGAGTCAGAACAAAGCTAGGCAGGAGGAGAGAGTCTCCAAGCCAAACCCACCGGATATATTACAAAGAAAATATTTTGTAAAAATAAAATGAGAGGAATGTGATGCTTCACTTTTGTTTCCTCCAAAGGGTTCTTTTCATAAAAAAAAAAATTTATAAAATGCAGAAACAGGAATCAGTGGAAACATACTGGTGATGCCAGGAGGTTGATCACCTGCCTGGAGGTGTCAAAGCTTCCTTCAATTTGTCTGGCCAGGTTACTGTGAAGCTCTGACTCTGGGATCGGGAGGCCAGAGCAGCTGAGGCAGGACAGCAGGCAGGCTCTTTGGATTTGAAGATGTGGGAGCTGGGCTGGTGAGTTGTGGGTTTGGGAAAAGAAAGAAGGGCCAGCTCTGGCCACTCAAACCCTTCCCAGAGCCAGGAGTAGACACTCCAGCTGAGTTCCCGGAGGAAATCTGCCCAGGCCATTCCTACCATACCACCTGAAAAGCGAGTTTTCAGACAAGGCACAGATTCTTCCACGTCCTTTTCTGCCAGGGTCTCATGGTTTTCTGAGTCAGAAGTGCTGGAGGGCACAGTGCCTTGATCACACACCTTAGATCTGCACAGTGCTCAAGGATGCACATCACCATATAAACACCTGTATACTCGGAGCTGGCAACACTCCAGAAACCCGTGTCTCAGAAAGGCTAACTGGCCCAAGGCCATGCAGCCAATAGTATCTGGACTAGCATCCAGGCTTTCCGGCTTCTGTTCCAGCGTTCCTTCCATGTGATACTGCCTTTGTGTGATTTTTCGCTTAAATCATACTTCAGCCTTGGAAAGCCAAGATGGGCAGCAACAATATTCCTCTTTACTGAGCTGGAAAACTGAATAACACATTTATACAGAAAAATTGGCACTAGAAGATGGGTCTTCTCATCTGTTAGGATCTGCATTTTAGATTAGAACCAATGCAGTGATGGGGTGCTCCAAGCTTCCTCAGCACGCTGGGGAACTGCCTCAGGGCACTTTCTAGTTTTTGAACATAAAAGTACAACTTCCTGTAGCTCAGTTTTCTCTGTTAGGAGTGAAGGGGCTGGGGGGATGGAGGGAAATACGGAGTTGTTGTTTAGTCAGCACACCAAAGAGTTTCTGTTTGGGATGATGAAAAATTTCTGGAAAGGGACTGCGGTGATGGTTGCGCAACACTGTGAAAGTACTTAACACCACTAAATCGCATACTTAAAAATGGTTAAAGTGGTAAATTTTATGTATAATATTTTTTACTATGATAAAAAAATAAATGGAAGGGATGAGGTTAACCAAAGGTTTCCAAGGTTCTGTTGACTCTGAAAGCCTGTAATTCTTACTCTAATTGGAAATTTCCTCCAAAATTAGCCTGACCTTTCCAAGTGCATTCTCTCTGTCATCTTTCAAGATCCCAACCCTGCTCCCAACTTCCTGAGCTAAGTATCTGGCAGTGGGTGTGTGACCAGGGGTAACGTCTGCAGTTAGTCTGTGTCGTGATGAAGCAGGAGCAGGTTGAATGGCTGGAGCAGAGATGGAGTCTTCTTGGACTTATGACAACTTCTCATTCTGATGGATTGACCTTCTCTGCCACAAGAGTGGCATTGAGAATTTTTTTTTTTAGTAACATGCGCATAACTAAGCGGGCTTAATGGAAAAGCTGGGCTGAGAATACTTTATCTTTGGAGACAAAGGTCCAAGTCTGAGAGGTTGGTTCAGGTCTTTCCATCCCATTGTGTGAGGTATAGAGGTGGCAATGCTGGGGATGGGGGCAGATGCAAAAATGCAAGCATTGACAATCCTCAGACAAGTTTTCAGAGGTGGGAGCTTGCCTAACTTGGGTCCTAAGGAAAATCCAGTACAGCCCAGAAAGGATCCAGACTTCTTAGGGATGGGCACTGGCTAAAAGTGAGCAGATGCTGATGCTGGACACTCAAGCCCTGGCTCCAGCCTGGGATGTCAGTGCAGACACTGGGGCAAGGGCAGGACTGAGGAAGCTGGCAGGTGGCTGTGTGATTCCCAGCCGAGTAAAGGGCAATCAGCAGACTCCGCTGTGATGAAAAATTGAATATTAACTTGTTCCAAAGGCACCCTAGTGTTTGATTATCAGCTTGATTTGGCTCTTCCTCCATGTAGGAACACTTCTCTCACATATAATGGACCCCCTCTTCACTCCCACCCCGAAAGTTAATCAGTACAAAGTAAAGTAAATAAGTAAGATGAACTATGAACAGACACTCGGGCCTTTTAGAACAGTTCTCCAAGAGGTGTGGTCACAAATTGGCAGGAGGCTAAGCCATGTGGGGATGGCATCGACCTAGAGCTAACCGTGCAGGGCCTGGTGGCATGGCTTGCGCTGGTGGGAGTGGGCAGTGGGGGTTGCACTTGAGAATATTCACAAGCAGGGGAAGGAAAAGGATATAAACATTAGAGCAAAATTACCTCCCTTTACATAATTGGGTATTCTTGGAAAACCTTGTAAGTCAGATTCCTTGGATTCATGTTGCTTTGTTTTCCTCTTAATTAGCTTTCCAAGATGTGCCTGAATATCTCCCAAAACACTGGGGTGGAACATGTGCCAGCCCTGAGCGTAGCAAGCAGCCAGTATGTAAGTAAAGACCCCAGGAAACTGCCCCTGAAAGGAACCTTCTAGTCCACCAACTGAGAAAAAGTAATATCATTCCTGTGGAGGCAGGAGGTGAGAGCCTATACACAGCTAGCACTGGGATCAACACGCTGGCATCAGGTCAAGGGCTGTCAGTCAGCAGGGCAGGATTTAGCATTTGGAGACTCAGCACAGAGCAGACACACAGGGCACATGGTGCCAGGACGTCAGCTGGTGCCAGGAACAGAGGGTGTCAGCATGGGCTTCAGATCACGAAGAGCACAAAAAACACTCTCAAAAGGACAACATCTATTGCAGCATCAAATTCAGAAGATAAGGGTGAGACTGGGGGCCAGGCTGGGTCCAGGAATGATGCTCCAAATGATCAATTGCACAGCGGGAGGCCTTCAAGAGGTGGCTGCCCACCTGTATTTCAAGTTGAGTCTTTAAGGTTAGCTCTCTTCAGTACTCACTCCTGGCCATTTTCTTCTGCAATATACATTGCAATAAGGTTCTACTTACATATCCCTTGAGAAAATTCTCAACTCATGTTGAACAGGTGACTTTCTATATCTTATTTGTTATTAGTGTCTGAAAATACTGCGGGTGCCAAGATGCCTGCTTTCCCTCTGCACCTGCTCGTACACTCAGAATTAATTTCAAGCTGGCATTGCAGCTTGAACGCAGCTTCAGAGTCATGGGAGCTTGGAAGGGTCCATATGGAATATATGATGGCTGCATGTGCACCTACTATGGAAACCTTGGATTAACCAGAATATTTGCAGCTTCCAGCCACATGCCCTCTTAAGGGTTCCAGTTAATTGAAATTTCTACCTAAAGGAAACTTTGTGCCTCAACTACTGTATTTGAAAACTTTTTGGACACACATCAACACAATTTTTGGCTTTCCTGTGGTCAGCATGAAAATCCTAATGTCTTGGCTTACGCACCTCTTAGCACCTCTCAGGGACCCGTCTCATTCAGCCCACGCAAAGGACTAAAAGCCTTTGACAAATAAGAACCTTAAAAATATGCTCAATTCACAAAGCAGAGCTAAGAGATGTGTGTTTGTGTGTGTGCGTGTGCATGCTTTTTCTTATCTTAATGCAGAATGGCGCATCTGATCACACCAGTTAACTTTCTCAGTGTGCACTGCTGACCTGGTCCCACATACGTCTGTGCCTACTTCCTCCTTTCCAGAGTGGGAAAGTCACTCTTCTTCCCCAGTCCATGAGAGCCGGACAAGGTCCCAAGCCACCTTTTGGAACACAGATACCTGGTTTTCCCCATCTCTGTCTGGCCTTCCTCTACTTGCAACTGACATTTATAATACATGACAGCAACACTTTGGTCTGGACAAACTGGTGCCACCTGGCATCTACATGCTGACAGGTGTGGGCTCCACGGGAGCAGGTGCCTATCCTATGAAATGCAAGGAAAGCAGAGCCGCAGATTTCCCCTGGCTTCCTTGTTCTCTAAGACAGTCAGGCTACAAATGCCATACCCACTTCCTTCCTCAGTGGAGCGCTGTATTGACCCATGTCTGCAGATGTAGCTCTGTGGCGATACCACACCCACAGGGGACTGTTTCATCCTGGCAGAATGCCCATTTCCAACCACTTGCCTCAGCTCTATTCAACCCAGTTGGCTTATTCCACAGCTGACTTACCCGTTCTCAGGCCTCATGGTCTCTTGTGGCTTTTGTGGTAGTTATCCTAATATGGTGGTGGATTCTTTGGGATTAGGTCAAATTAGAATAAAAGTCCATCTAATTAAGTGAAAGGCTTAGGGCTATATAAAGAAAAAGATTTTTTAAAAAAAATCTCTATTTTGTATTTAGAAGAAACCACTAAACTTTTATCTGAGGATAGAGGCATAGATTTGGAGAAAAACATTACAATTTACTCTAAGGATAAAGTGGCCAGGAAAGCCAGTTCCATGTGGACTCTTATTGTCTTGGGTTTACAGATTTATGATGGCTGTCACTCAGTGGCAAACCACGTAAGAGTCATGTTTCTGTAACCCAACAGACGAGGAGTTGGGAGTGGAATGGATGTTCTTGTTGGCAGAGGCATTGGTTCTACCACATCCCCATAAACCTGGAGGATGATTAAGGTCCCCTGTGTGGTGTTTCAGTCTCATCGTCTCTAGAGAGGCCCCTGCCACAGCTCCAGGAAGGAGGCTGTCCCAGGGCTTCTTTCCTTCACTCAGTGGGCACAGCCACTGCCCAGCAGCCCAGGACTGGGCCGAGGTGTGCTCTGGGCTTGCTCTACTCATACCTCATTTGCTCTCAACCAGCTATGCACAGGAACCAGGTGGCAGGTCACCCACAAAACCATACTTAACCCATTGTCTTGCTGGAGCATTGAGGGAGGAATAGATCACAGTACAACATGAAGAGCAGAAAGGGGGAAAGAAATAGAGGAAGCAAAGCAGGGGAAAATGAAATAGGGAGAAACTAAACACCAAATGAGCTGTTGTCACTTAGCTGGGACTCAACCACTATGCAAACAGTTGTTTTCCATGAAAAAGTGTGTTCTAAGTTTCAAATAATGAAATTGGATATTTTCTACATAAAGCCAAACCTGCCAAAGGAGAAAATATTAAGTAAGCATTCAAGAGTGCTACAAGTTTTTGTTTTTAAGATATCTAGGTGGAGTTTTCTACCAAAATCAATCTGAATTAAGTTTTTTTAAAAAATGTCAGATGGGTAACGTGCCAACATTATAATAAGGTTTGAAGGAGGCCCATCTCACACATGCACGTAAAACCCAATCATCATGCTTATGAACTATGAAAGGATCAGTTTTTGTTTTTTCTCTTTTTTAGTTGGGATGGGACACTCAGAGATGCCCCAACATCACAATTTATCCTTAAAGGGCTGGTCGCTTTAGCAAGGTCACTGTTATAGAACACATGGAAAAAAGCAATCATTGTAAGAAATAGGACAATAGCTGCTTCTACCTCCATGCTAGTATTAGGGTCAAGATCATCACACTCTGACTCCTCGGAACTGTTCGTCTCCTTGATTGGCAGCATGAGGAAGGGGGAAGAAAGAGAACACAGTTAGAACACAAGTAGCTTTTGCTAGAGAGAGAGAGAGAACTTCAGAGAAGCATGGGTGATGGGAAATTGGGCAGAGAAAAAACCAGGTGCTTTTGAAGTGGGGGTGCGAATCACCAAGGGCAGCAGCATGCTCTTTTCGGGGAGAGGAGGCTGGGGTGTGTACGACTGCTTATCTCACAGGAAACAGCAATGGAAGCAACCAATGAAGAATGAGTGCTGTCGAATTTAAACTGTTGTCTTCTGTGAGGCTGGACTTCCTAGATGAGAGTGAAGGAGAGCATACAATTTCTTTTCCCCAAGAAGGATGTTAGAATGCATTTTAATTGTTCTTATTTTGCTCAGGAAGGAAAACAAAGTGACAAGTAATCACATTGTAACACAATTAAATAATTTCTGTCAAATTCCCATCATCCAGAGGCAGATCTTTTCAGAGGGCCCAATTTAAAGAAAGCAAATGATACCGATTCAAGATGGGGGTAAAGGGGATCTCCCAAGCTAAGGATTAGTGAGTTCAATGCAGTAGACAGATTGTTACAAAGAAATAACACAGACTTCACCAATGTGCCTCCCCACCGTGCCTGTGCATAGGGGGAGGCCAATAAATGGCCTATAATTGATGTCGTTTGAACTCTGGGGAAAAGAAATGAAACTTTACTAAGGACACAGTGGCCCTTAAATTCCAAACCTCAGCCTTCACAGGTATAAAGGTATCCCTAATCCCTTTAACCTGCATGTATTCTCAAACCTAGGATACTAAATGGGCAGCTTTGAGAAATTTAATATGAATCGAGCATCTTGCATTTCTAAGAGAACAATGCTGCAGATAATTTTGCTATAAAACATCTGCACAGTATAAAGAGAAAGGTATAAAAGAAAAAAAAGAGGTACTTACTTGAATTGAAGTTGCCAGGAGAAATAAAAAATAAAAAATAAATTGATCTTGCATGCAAAATCCTGCTAAACTACTCCCCCTCTTGTTCCCGTACTGGGGGAAAAAAAATCCCCTTCCACCCAAATTGCCTTGTGAGAATGCTGCAGGGTGGGGGTGGATGAGAGGGGGGGACACAGCTCCAGAATACCTTACTCACTTTAACAGAGACTTTGTTGCCCAGAATATCCTTGGGTTTACGAGACCCTGTGGCTTCATTTTTACCCGTGCTCTCCACTTCCGCCCGCTTTCTCATGCGTAGAGTATGCCATGAACATGACTTCCTGTTGTACCAAAAAACGCACCAATCAAAATGGCAGGTCAGGGCAGAGTGAGGTGGTGCGCGGGCTCACCACCTTCGGGCGAGCCAGCAGGTGAGGTGCTCCATCAAGCTCAGGCTTCAGAGGCCCCGAACCTGCATGCCAGCTCCTGGTGGCCAGCAGCTGATCACACCTCCAATTGGAAGTGAGCGAGGATGAACTCGGACCCCTCCTGGTACATATGCAAAGTTGACTGCAGCATTTGAAGAAAATAGGAGTGCTAGGTTACCAAATCTACCAAGGAAGACTTTATACCATATTGATGATTCCTTATAGGACTGAGGGATCCCCCTTGTGAGGGCATGGTGGGTGGGGCTGGAATGGGGACTGAGAATAGGAAAGACA
The DNA here is from genome assembly GCA_963574885.1 of Lepilemur ruficaudatus. Classification (NCBI taxonomy): domain Eukaryota; kingdom Metazoa; phylum Chordata; class Mammalia; order Primates; family Lepilemuridae; genus Lepilemur; species Lepilemur ruficaudatus. Next base: position 17,889 of record CAUYRT010100063.1, on the reverse strand, counting down.
AGGGAAGTATATTCTATAGTGTATACGCTACTGGCACTTCTCCAGGACCAGACAGAAAGAGCCAAAAGATTATTTTGAGGTTTCCATCTCATTATTTGTTTTTGGGCACAGCCACTCCCAAATTCCATGGAAGAGATAGGATGTTCTGGGGCATTCAACTTAACAAACAGTCGGACACCACTCATTTATCTGGATATTTTAGGGCAAAGCATTTCTCAGTCTGTGTTCTCCACATCACTCCTTGTGAGCAGGGCTCTGTTAACCACTAAGGGGTCCTAGAGTTTCCCTGTGTTGTGCTTCTAGGGAGGGGAGAATAGCAATGACCTTTCATTTATCCTGACTTCTTTCTTCCCAGAAGGGGTTTGGGAGCTAAGCTACTTCTTCACAGGCCTGTAAAGAGAAGCCCAGAGCAGAGCTCTTAAGTTCTACAAATATCAGGACTCAAAGACAAAGACATCAAAAGCCAAGTCATAAATAGCATCAGTGACCCTGAGCAGGTAACATCTATCTCAGGTGTGGTCACAGAACTTGGATGAAGCTCTAATCATTATCTGGAATAAATAAGACTTAGCCTCCCTCAAGTGTCTCCTTGTCAAATATAGTCCTATGCAGACATGGCTCCATGAAAAGAGCCTTCATTAAGGGAGAGAGGCAAAGGAGATCGAGGAGGATGGAAGATACTCAAGATATATATTAATAGCATTTCCTCCACAACATCCAACATATTAGGTCATTAAATATGAAATGTCCGGTTCCGAATCAAAAGTGTAGTTTATTATATCTCAAGAAGCAGTAAAATTAATCAAAGTATGCACCTAAACTGTCGACAAAGTTTTGCCATCTTAATGGTAACTTGTTTATGCCAGCAGCAAAGAAGCCTGGAGAATGACTGGCAATAAAATTGTGAAAGGCGTTTTCCACAGCTTGTTGAGATTGAATATTTTTCTTGCAAGAAGTGGTCCAAAGCCTGGAAGAAGTGGTAGTCGGTGCAAGGTCTGGTGAATACAGTGGATGACGATGAGTTTCCAAGTCCAGTTGCTGTAGTTTGAGTAGCATCGTTTGTGTGACATGTGGTCAAGTGGTGTCTTGCAAGAGGATTGGCCTGTCTCTATTGACCAATCTTGGCTGCTTAATTGCAAACATCCTCATCATTTTGTTCAGTTGGTTGTAGTACACATCTGCTGTAATCTGTTGAACAGGTTTCATGAAGTTGTAGTGGATAATACCAGTGCTGGACCACCAAACGGACATTATTAGCTTTTTTTGATGAATATTTGGTTTTGGACAGTGTTTTGGCACTTCATCTTTATCCTACCATTGTGCTGAACAGTTGCAATTGTCAAAAAGAATCCATTTTTCATCACATGTACAATATAGTGTAGAAATGGTTTGGCTTTATGTCCTGACAGCAAAGAAAGGCGAGCTCTGGGACAATTTCTCTTCTGACGCTCATTTAATCCATGTGGAACTCATCTATTCAGCTTCTTTACCTTGCCTATTTGTTTTAAATGGTCCAATATTATTGGAATAGTAACGTTAAACCTTGCTGTTAATTCACGTGTAGGTTGAGATGGATTCTCTTCCACTGTAGCTTTCGGCTCATCATTATCCACTTTGGTCTCAGGTCATCCACATGGCTCATTTTCAAGATTAAAATCACCAGAATGAAACTTCTCAAACCATTGACGTACTGTGCATTCATTAGCCACATGCTTCCCAAACACTTCATTGATATTTCAAGCTGTCTGCATGGTATTGGTTCCATGATGGAACTCATATTTGAAAATACCATGAATTTTTGACTTACAAATTGCTCTAAAAAATTTGGAGGATGATCACAAGCCAAACGTGCATTTGAAATACTCAGGACGTGCTTTCACAATAAAAATAGAACAAGAAGTGTCCAAGTGAAATGTCAGAGATATCAACTGTCAAACTTAATACCTAAGGAAATCAGACATTTCATACTTAATAATCTTAATACATCAGGCCTTTAAGGACCTACTGAGGAAGGTGTTCCAAAAATACTTATTACCTAACACACAGACTCAGCAATTAACCTTCTGAGTAGGAAAAAGCAATTACAGTTATGTTCGTGAATCTTTTGGGAAAGTGGGCTATTTCAAAAAACCAGACTTCTTCTCATACCTCCTAACTATGCAGGCTCTCTATGACCTCCTGTGCACCAGCACCTTGCTCTGATCGGCGTATCTAAGTGAGAACCAGCCCTGGAGGGCATGATATTGCCCTGTTAACTTCAGACTTTCATATCTTTACCCCCAATTCCATGATTCTGGATCCTTCTGAGAACATCTCAAATCAGGGAGGCCCCTGCTGGAAAGACTCCCATGGCCGGCAGCAGTGTGTGTGTGTGTCCGTGTGGGGGTATTATGTTCCTGTGTTTGTTACAACTCTCTGGCTTACTCACTATGCTGGTGAGAAACCAGAAATGTTAAAAATAACGTTCAGAAGGAAGACTGAAAGCAGTAAAAGTGGCAGGACAGGCTCAGTTTCATATTCTTCTTCCCAGAAGAACTTGTCATCATGGTTTGGGGAGCTTCCGTCTCTGGTTGCAAGCCCAGAGACTGATGTGGACACAAGGTTTCAGTGACGTTTATCCTGTGGGCATCACAATGCACTCTGACCCCTGTGGTCAGAGCAGGCCCTGGGGAGGGTGCGGTGAGCACCCTTCCCTGGTAAATACTGACAACCACTTTTAGTCAATTGTTCTCCTCCTCTCCCAACCCTTGTGCAAGAGCAGCTGACAAGGCACCAGACGACCGATTTGTATTTCAGTCTGTTCTCCTTCACCAAGCCTGACACCCTCCCTACCTTCCCTCTCGTGGAAGATAGGAATAAGTGACCAGCAGAACCAAAGGAGAGGAGGAAGAAGTACTTAACACCTGGATCTTCAGAGCATAAATCATGAAGAGCCAGCTCTGCAAGGCCCTTAATTAATAAGAGCTTTAGTGCTTTGAGGGCCATTATTCCCAAGGCATCCTAAAAGGCACCCAAAGCAAGTGTCCTTAGAATAAAATGAATTGGGCCTATTGCGCCTTAGGGCCACTACTGATTTACGGCTGAGCCAGCGGTCATCTAGTGAGGCCAGGGTGGTGTCAGTAGCTGCTATCCCCCGACCTAGAGAGAGGGCCACAGCAGTGCATTTCTGCCAGTGCCGCTGCTCACACAGCTCCTGGGACGCCCCTGGATGACCACATGGCCCTGGAAAGCCGTGGGACATGCCACACTGCCATCTACTCTAGTCATTCACTGATGTCAGCTCCTCAAGGTTGCCCAGCTGCTGAGAACCTGCTGGATGGCACCCGGTCTGCACCGCTGCTCATCTCGGAGCTTGGGGGACCAACAGGGGCCGGTTAGAAGGGAAGGCTGGGGTGGAGCTTTAGCGACAAAGGCATTTTTTGTGTAGGAGAAAAACTGCCAACGCATTCAACCGACTCCTACAATACATAAAAGAAAAAAAAAAAAGAAGAATCGTTTGCACATTTGAAAGTCCAAGAATAGTGAAATGGAGGAAAAAGGGTCAACTAGTCTTTAACCTCATTAAAACATGCTCATGGTGAAAATTTATTTTACATATTTAAAATAGTACATGTAAAATTATTAGTTACATTACAGGTACAATGATGAGCACGGTGACTCTCCATGATATTGCACAACCTGACTTCATCCATGTGGGTTTCTTTAAATAGTGCAAAATACTTTGTACAGGAATGTGTTCGGAAGGGTCTTCACAACCAAAATAAGGAAAAGAAATATCTTACAAATTACTATGAACATATATTAAAGTGACAAGGGGGGGGCAAATAAAAAAAAAAGTTACAATCTGTACAGAGGAATTGCCACAGACAACCAAAAAGTTCCCTCTCTCCTGGGAGAAGCAGCAGGCCTCTGACCTTTACAGGTCTGGCATTTGTGCTAAGGTAATTTTTTGGTGTCAATCAAAAAAAATATATATATATCTATATCAGTAACTTAATACAATATAAATAGAAGTCCAGTCCAGTGAGTCCTGTGGTGGGTCAAATGTAGCAACGGAAGTCATGCTTTTTGTCACCTAGGGTTTCAGTAGGGTTCTTTTCTTAACGAGTGGGGGGAAAAAGAGGGAAAAAATGAGCAGAAAATTATAAACAAAAAGGAATGAAAAACCACTGCCACCACCACCAACAAAAAACCCGGAACAATCCAGCCTGGATGCCCCGTGCTGCGTGTGGCTCCAGCACTCAGACATTGGTTCCAGTGGCACTGTTGAGACTAAGCAGCAGGAATTCCCTACTGGGTGTTTGCATTTTTTTGTTCTTTTGTTTTGAATTTTTTTTAATCCACATACTCCTCTCCCGGGGAAGCCAACGAGGCACTTACTTGATGCTCCCGTCACTATTTTCTGCTGCTGCCGTGGCTTTGGTGAGGGGCGCCAGGATGCTGCCCGGGACCCAGCCCTCGGCTGCGGGGGAATGGTCGCTGGCAGGCTGGTACACCAGGCACATGTTCTGCTGGTTGACGGCGAGGACCTGGACCACCTCACCTTGGCTCACACAGATTTCATTCTCCTTCAGTGCATAGTAATCTTTGATCACAGCCATGGACGAGGTCCCATTGCAGCCTCCCAGGTCGTTCTGCTGGGAGACAAGGGTGAGAGGGAAACAAACACAGGAGAGTGGTTCACAAGGGCTTGCTCTGCACCTTACTGTGTGGTTAACACATTAACTGCCATGTGAGTTATATTTAACTCATGCTAGTTTTGAGCCCAGGGCCTGCAGATGGTTTGTAAAAATCTTACTTTTTGATGTTCTTATTGTTACAATTAATATTGACAATTTAATTGCATATAACTCATGCACAGAAAATAAAAAATAACTTTTTCATTAAATTAGAAAGGATCATTTTGTTTTATAAGTTTTTATTCTATTTTCATAATAAAACACTGTGGCCCCAAGGAAAAAAATTTTTTTTTCCTAGTGTGGCAGTCAATGTGTTAAAGGCCAAATCTCCCCCAGCAGGGTAAACAGCAGGCAGAACGCTCTCTTGACTAATGACATTATACTCATAAATGTGCTCTGAGAGTGTACTTTTTATAGCAATGTTTCATACGATATTTTAATTAAGGGAGAATAGGAAGAAATAGTGCCCAGTCCCAGCCCAGGTAAAGGTGTATATAAACACACCTCTACCCAGAAGCCCCTTCCTAATATGCAGTCTTCTTGTCAGCAGCATCCTCTTACAAATGGAAAGAAGAACCTGGCATTGGCAAAGGGATACATAGCACCTGAGTAAAGTTAGGGCAAGGGTCCCAATCCTTCAGCGGAAAGAACACAGACCCTTTGATATTAATTTTCTTTTCTTTTTGGTCTTACTCTATATTCTGGCCCTTCTTGAAACAGGAGTGAGAATGACACCTCTGCTCAACTCAAAGACAAGGCCATGATCTACACTTACCCAGCTCCCTGCAGAAACAGACTCCTATAGTCCCCTCCCCTACTCATGAATACGAGAGGTGCTGCCTACATGACCTTTTCATGTGAGTCTACAGCAGTACAGCTACTTTGAGACAGACCTGTAACTCCCAAGGAGGCCTGGCTGCCTTATAGAGCATGGGAGAGCTGGAAATTCAGCGTGTTGGACATAATACCACAGCGACTGCAACTTATTCACAAGGGCAGTGTTTTTTTGTTTTTGTTTTTAACTATTATGGGTATATAATACTCATATATATTTATAGAGCAAATGTGATATTTTGATACAAGCATACAATGTGAATTAATCAAATCAGAGTAATTGGGGTATCCATCACCTCAGGCATTCATCATTTCCTTATGTTAGGAACATTCTATTTCCACTCTTTTCGTTATTTTAAAGTATACCCTAACTTGGCCGGGTGCAGTAGCTCACGACTGTAATCCTAACACTTTCGGAGGCCGAGGTGGGAGGATTGCTTGAGGCCAGGAGTTCAAGACTCCCATCTCTACAAAAAATAGAAAAATTAGCCAGGCACGGTGGTGTGTGCCTGTAGTCCCAGGTACTCGGGAGGCCGAGGCAGGAGGATAGCTAGAGCCAGGACTTTGAAGTTGCAGTGAGCTATGATGATGCCACTGCAGTCTAGCCCAGGCGACAAAGCAAGATCCTGTCACTAGGGAAAAAAAGGATACCCTAACTTATTGTTGATTATCATCACTTTGTTGTGGTAACAAATACTGTTCATTTTATCTAACTATATTTTTGCACCCATTAACCATCCCCACTTTATCCCGGTCTCCCCACTACCCTTCCCCGCGTCTAGTAACCATCGTTCTATTCTCTGTCTCAATCAATTGTTTTTAATATTTAGCTCCTACATGTGAGGGAGAACACATGAGATTTGTCTTTCTGTGCTTGGCTTACTTAACATAATGTTCTCTAGTTCCATTCATGTTGTTGCAAATGGCAGGACTTCATTCTTTTTTGTGACTGTATAATATTGCATTGTGTAAATGTACCACAATTTCTTTATCCATTCATCTGCTGATGGACACTTAGGTTGATTCCAAATCTTGACTATTGCGAATAGTGCTGCAATAAATATGGGAGTGCAGATATCTTTTCAACATATTAAATGCCCTTCCTTTAGATATATATATACCCAGCAGTGGGATTGCTGGGTCACATAGTAGTTCTATTTTTAGTTTTTTGAGGCACCTCCATACTGTTCTCCATAGTGGTCGCACTAATTTACATACCCACCAAGGGTACAAAGGTTTCCCTTTCTCCACATCTTGCCAGCATTCATTATTGCCTGTCTTCTTGATAAAAGCCATTTAAATGGGGTGAGGTGATACCTCATTGCAGTTTTGGTTGCATTTCTCTGATGACTAATGATTTTGAGCATTTTTTTCATATACCTGTTGGCCATTTGTATGTCTTCTTTTGAGAATTGTCTATTCATATTCTTTGCCTATTTTTTAATCAGATTATTTGATTTTTTCTATTAAGTTGTTGGACCTCCTTATATATTCTAGTTATTAATCCCTTTTTCAGATTGGTAGTTTGCAAATATTTTCTCCCATTCTGTGGGTTGTCTCTTCACTCTGTTGATTGTTACTTTTGCTGTGTGGAAGGTTTTTAGCTTGATGTGATCCCATTTGTTCAATTTTGCTTTGGTTGCCTAAGCTTTCGGATATTACTCAAGAAGTGGACAGGAGGTTTTTAAGATGGAAAATCATTTCCAGGTGATGTGATGAAATAGGTTGGTATAGTTACTCTAATACAGAATTAATTATTATTATTGACATTAATAGGCAGGGCACGGTGGCTCATGCCTGTAATCATAGCACTTTGGGAGGCCAAGGCGGGTGGATTGCTCAAGCTCAGGAGTTTGAACCAGCCTGAGTAAGATCAATACCCTGTCTCTACTAAAAATATAAAGAAATTAATTGGCCAATTAAAAATATACAGAAAAAATTAGCTGGGCATGGTGGCGCATGCCTGTAGTCCCAGATACTCGGGAGGCTGAGGCAGAAGGATCACTTGAGCTCAGGAGTTTGAGGTTGCTGTGAGCTAGGCTGATGCCATGGCACACTAGCCCAGGCAACAAAGTGAGACTCTGTCTCAAAAAAAAAAAAGCATTAATAATTATTTTTAACAATATCAACTAATAATTTGGGGAAAAAGAATAAAACTATACAATTGGAACATATAGATAAAAAATGTAGGTGTTTCTATTTATAGACCCACTTAGTTCTAGAGGAAACTGAGGCCTAATGAGATTAACTTGCTAAGGTTCTAGAGCAAGTGAGTTGCAGAATTTGGAATAGAAACTAGATTGGTTGGTTCCTAATTTAGCACTTTTCCCATTTCTCTCTTGTTCTTACTACCTTGTAGGGTCAAAATAGCTATGTAGACTAGGTCTATGGTTAAGTCCACAACTCTCCTCATGGTGATGTTTGGGGGATATATATGTGTGTGTCTATATATATATATAGACACACACACACATACACATGTATAGATGCACACCCCCCTACACACACAAATATATTTATTTATTTATTTCCTCATGGTGATGTTTGGGGGAGTGTGTGTGTATGTGTATTTATTTTTTGAGACAGAATCTTGTTTTGTTGCCTGGGCTGGAGTGTCATGGCGTTAGGCTAGCTCATAGCAACTTCAAACTCCTGAGCTCAACCAATCCTTCCACTTTGGCCTCCCAGGGTGCTAGGATTACAGGGGTGAGCCACCACACCCAGCCAGGTGATGTCTGAATTGTGGATTATTTATGATAAACATTTAATCCTAAACATTTAATCCAAGCCCGGCTTCCCCTACTCACGTACCAATGATCAATTTCCTCTTGCCACATCAGCACAAGGATAGTGACGAACTGTGAACTTCCTTTAGGAGGTGCTCAAGGCAGGTCATCATTAGAAAGGGTGATCTCTTTTTAAGATGTCATACGCTAGAGTTGTGACTTTTAGATGATCAGCGCCATTTTTACTCTATTTGGTAAAAATCGCCCATTTTCATGATTGTCATCACAATAATATCTTATGTTTGTATAGAGTTTCTGTAGATAATAGTTCCTTAACACAGAATGTCTGACTGGTCTAACTCAATTTATAGGGAAAAGGAGAAATAACTGAGACTAGACTGTATTTCATGGGCTGTTCCTGCTACAGACAATAATCAGCATAAAAAGATGGTACTTTCTAAAGTAACCTCTGAGGCTATGCCCTCATAGTGGCAAGGTTGGGAGTAATGGGTCATCACTTACCTTGCTGGCTTCAAACTTGTCCCCAGGCTGGTGGTAGTCAAACCCTGGACTGCCATTGGAGGTAGATATCTTCAGGGGTGGCAGAGGCGGGTTATAGGTGGAGCCCTTTGGGGGCTTCTCAGAGCCCACGGGGACAGAGGAGTAGGGCCTGGGGCTGGCTTGGGGAACCCTTGCAGGTTGAGACCTCATCACGGCTGTGCTTCTTTCTTTGCGCTGATACTCAATGGGCGACTGCAGTGCTGCAGGATAAGAGCAGGTGGTCACTCTAAGCTTTGGGAATTTGGGAATCCCACAAGGATCTGGAGGCCAGTTAGGTACAAGGCTTTGTGCTAGGCATAATGTGGACACAGGAAGAAAACATGACCCTTGTTTTTAAGGAAATGTGAGAACTAAGACAGATACCTAAATAATGAAAATACAAAACCAAAATGGTGCCGTCTGTGAGGTGCAAAGTGTCGTGTAAAAGGAAGAAAGAAGGCTCTGCAGTATGCGTGCGTGCGCGTGTGTGGTGGTGGCAATTAAGAGCTTCTGAAGAGGGCTGGCTGTCAGACCCTGATGTCCAGACTCTGTAGGTAGGAGGCAAGCGTGTGAAGTGTGTTTGGGAAACAGGAAGTAGTCAGATTACCCTAAGCCTAGGGCCATGGGTCTCCCTGGAGGAAGAAGAAACACGACAGGTAAGGGAGGTTGGAGGTGCCACGGCATGAAAGATCTCAAAAGCCAGGCCAGTGAGTCTGGACTTAATTCTGAAGGTCATGAAAAGTAACTGGATTAAATGAATTTCAAAGTTTTAAATTCAGGTTCTATCATCAGAGCCACATTTGGGGAACATTAACCTTGTACTTAGGAGGAGGAACTGGCGAGGAAAAGACAAAAGGTTTCCTGTCTAATTCAGAAGCCACGAGACAGTAATAAGCAAGAGGCAGAGGGTCTAAGGAGGGCAGGGCTGGGGGATGTGGCATGCACACAGGTGGGGATGAGATGACAGTCTGGACGGGAAGAGCAGATCTGGAGACGGGAAGATGGCAGTCAAGGGAACTCAGAAGACAGGAGAACAAGCTGATTTGAAAGGAAAGACATGAACTTTGTTTCACAGAGTTTAAGGTAACAAAGTTCCAAGGTCAGAATGCTAAAGAGGTACAGTCAGGCAAACGTCATCCAGGTCACATTCTTTAGGGTTGGCTTGATTATGTCATTTTTAACAGTATTCACTGTAACAACTATTAATACTTAAGTGGGTTAACAGCTGGGGTCCAATTGTAAGGATATTTCTACAGCAATAGGTAGGTATTTCAATAGGACTCAACACAGGGTCACACTCCCTTTCTATTTGAGGTCTCAGGAGGAAAAGATTGGCTCTCAGATGCCTGCACACGTCTTTGTAAGTAAAAACCTGGCCCTGGTCCATCATCACATCCTCATCCCTTGAGCGTGTCACAGTATATAACAGGCCTGCCAGAGCTCAGTCTCTCTCCCTGGGGAGCATTCTGCAGGCATTAAATATTTAGATAATGATAACCTAGTTCAGCAATACAATCGGCCCTCCATATCCATGGGTTCTGCATCTGTGAATTCAACCAACTGCAGGTTGAAAATATTTGGGAAAAAACAAATAAGGATGGCTGTGTCTGTAACATGTACAGATGTTTTTCTTGTCATTATTCCCTAAAAAATACAGTGTTAACAACTATTTATATGACATTTACACTGTATTAAGTATTACAAATAATCTAGAGATGATTTAAAGTATACGGGAGGATGTACATAGGTTATATATAAATACTATGCCATTTCTCATCAGGGACTTGAGCATCCGTGGATTTTGGTATTCATGGGGGGTGCTGGAACTAATCCCTGTGGATACTGAGGGATGACTGTATCTTCACAATTTCACAGTAATTAGGAGGAGGGTCTCTTGGAAACATGTAAAGGTCTAAATCATTGATTATGCCTAAAGAAATGCAGTTCCAAGTTTTAAGTACATAGGCCTTGTGAAGTAGGCCTTATCAAACTGACTTCATGGATTAATACCCATCATATGAAACTGGGCTATTACCTGATTATATAAAATAACTATACTAAAGCATTTGAAAAAGTATGGCTTTTTAAAAATTTTTTTTGTAGAGTTGGGGTTTTGCTATTGCCCAGGCTGGTCTTGAACTCCTGGGCTCTGGCGATCCTTTTGCCTCAGCCTCCCAAAGTGCTAGGATTACAAGCGTGAACCACCATGACCAGCCATGCCTTTTAAAATAAGCTACACAGAGGCTGGGGGCAGATCTCAGCTCAGGCATGAAGAGGTGGTACACGCATAGGCAGTACGCTGCATGTACGTGTGTGGCTGTGTGTGCATGTACAGGCACATGTGCTTGCTGAGTCTCCAGGTTTACTTCGTTACTGGTTACACTTTGCCTTCAACTTCAAGCTCCATTTCTGCTCAAGGGACTTCTGAGCTCACCAACTCTGCACTAGTTTAAAACCATACACTCCTTTCAAGTGCCAAGCTCAATGTGAAGACAAGCCCAGCAGAGGAAACAATAAAGAAACATAAACAAGGTAGCAACTCCGCTTCACTCCAGTTCACTTCACCCCTGAGGGGACTCCTGCAGGAACCATAGAGAGCTAATCACCAATTTGTTCTGGGAAGTTGAGAGGTATTACTGCAATTTGGAGTTAGTAAAAAGGGTGAGGTTTGCTAGCAAAGTGGCTTATCCAGGCTCTCACACTGTTGGGAACAGAGCTATCTAGAGGTAACTGCCAAGCTCCTACTTATCTCCAGACTACAGTAGAACCTGTGAGAATACCAGCTACAGCAGACACCAAGTGGGAAAACATGTGTCTGTGATAGCCCACCCCTAAGACACAGAGGATGTGCCCATCTCAGACTTTTGCCCTAATTAGTACCAGCTGGTAGTGGTGGCCATAAGGCATACACCCTATGCCCTGTAAGAGAAATCCTTCTATTGGAAAGATGGGGCTTCTCTCTTATATCTCATCTGTTCTCCCTGTGTGTTTCAGATTCAGAAGAATTCGAAAGTGTTTCTGAAAACTACAAAGTTAGAGTGTACATAAAATGTGATCTGGGCTCATAATTCACCATGAGCCCAGACCCAAGGAAGCTCAGAGGTGAGGGGTCCTCTGAGATAGCCCTGCTAGAAACCCAGCCCGGCACCCACCGTTTAAGAAGTCCCGCTGAGTTTCTAAGACTTGATTGATGTCCTGCACCCAGGCCTGCTGGATGTCGGCGTTGGCGGCTTGCAGAATGACTCTCTCGGAAGTCTCTCTGTTCATGAGTGCGAATTTGCAGGGATCGTTGTCCACGTTCTCCTCCAGGACCAAGTAATTCATCTGGAAGAAAACAAGTTGATCCTTTTCATGTTTAAAAGTTTTTTTTTTTTTTTTTAAAGCAGCAACATACTACTATTCCTTAACAGTTTTTATTTCGGGAGAAGCTTGCAAATTTTGCCCTGGATCTAGCAGGTCAATACTTTGGTTTTTGTCTCTGGGTGAGTGACGTGATCCCAGGGACTCTGCAGGACCATGCTGGAGGCTGGCCCTGCCACTTTTTCTTACAGATAATCACTGCTTTTCATTCAACCTCCACAATTGCAGGTTATTGGGCTGACAGACCTTCAGGGTGCTGGATGCTCACCACCTCAGGCCTCGCCTTAGGGAAGAAGACCCCAAGTGCGTGGCTCTTCCTGCCCCTTCTCGTCCCCACTGGGGTCCTCACCTTGATGCTTCTTTTGAACATGTATCCTGGGGTGAGGGAGCCCTTCCTGAGCAGCTCACTGAAGATGACGATCTGCTCGAAGAGGAACACGCGCCTCTCCTTGGTCCGGGACTGCATGCCTGCATCCACCTCGATCACGTAGAATGTGTCCTGCTGCAGCAGCTTCCCCTGAGCAGTCAGAGTGCCCTGACGGAAAGAGGAGCCAGGGTGAACCGAATGAAAACGGGGAGATGGCCATTGCCCTTGTGGTCCCTAGAACCTCCCTCTCTGGGGACACAGACGACAGACCTGACATCAAAAGCCCCAGGGCTCTAGTAAGAGACTGAATTAGGACCCACCCACCCATCCAGGGACAGACTATGGCCACTTTCCTGTTCACACAAGGGCCCTGGAGGGAAAGGGAAGAAAGCTATGGAACCACTAAGAGACAGCTCCAGGCAAACACCAGAAGGAAGGAAGATGAGATTATTCACTGAAAAGAGGTTCCAGAATTGTCCTGGCCCTCTTGTTTTTTATTAAAAGGAAACTAGAAAGGTGACACTTGGAGTTAGACGTGGACTCTGTGTCCTGTGAGCTCTGAGAGCTGTGCCTGCCTGGCCACTTGGCAGCACAGGCCAACGACCTGGGGCACACTCACGGCCACAAACCTAGAGCTCACCCGTGGCCAGGGATGTGATGGAGGCAGGGCCACAGATACTCTGGTAAGTCGGGCACCTCTCCTTTCCCTTTGTATTATCTTAGGATGGGGAATTCTGAAGTTTTAGCTTCTGGCTACAGGTCAACAGGTGATTTGGGGGTACCATACATAGGTCCCCGAAGTTTATAAGCTGATAGATACTTTTCTGGGTCTTGTGATCCTTCTTAAAATGACTCCAGCTACCAGGCCACCTGACACTCAGCTGAGGAGGTAGAGCCTTTTTGGTTTGCCAGTTTCTAATGAGATCTTCAGAGATATCCTCACATCTTCAAAGGGAGTATGGCCCAACCCAGCAAGCCTTCACAGAATCTGTCGGAGAGCCTCACCTTTTCTACTGCTCTGCAATAAGAAGACCCTGACATCTGATAGCAAGCAGAGGGCCCCTCTGACATGTAGGTACTCTTTCTCAGGGGATGACTGTTTGCCCTTTAATGCAAACATGGGCCATTCCCTTCCCATGACGCCTTATTCCAAACATTACCCAGCACAGAGGGCATTTTTCTTTTGTGTTCCTAAGAAACACCTGCCCTCTGCTTGGCTCCTGACTGCCAAGGTCAGCAGCCAAACGGGGTTATCTCTACCCTGGCCCAAAGTTAATATTAAGCCAGTGACCAGCTAGCCAGGAAAGCTCTAAAAGCTCTATTAATATTACACAAGAACCTGATTATGGGTTATAGTCCAGCAACACTAAAAGGAAAGCCAGAGGATTTGAAAGGGAGGGAAGTAAAATGAGGGGGCTCTAACTTCCCCCAGACCCAAAGCCTTGGGCTTAGGGAACAGACAAACATTCACTGTTCTTCCTAATCAGCTGAAGGAATGCAAAGCAACTTCTCTGTGGCTTGATGAAAATGGGAGACAGCAGCACTTGATTTAAAAAAGAAGAGAATTCCATGTTTATGTGTGGCCTTCTGTGGACACACACACACACACACACGGCTCCTGTGAAGTCTAACATGGGTCAGACAGCACAATCACATGCCACTCCTGTCAGTGGCACCTTCTTCCAGAGACCCGGAGGGAGCCCAGCCAGACTCCTGTCCAGAAAATGTGGGGCCTTCAAGGTTGAAGAGCAAAAGGGATGACTGGGTTTGTTCAGAATAGCCTCAAACCTGGCATAATGCCAGGGAAACGTGTACGACTCCACTCAGTATGACTAAAAAAAAGGTACAACAACTCAGAATGTGTTTTTTTTTTTTTCCCTCCAAGAAAGCTTTGGGATAGAATGTGTTTCTGCTGAGCAACACTGCTCACGCTAATGCCTCAGGTCTACCTTGGAGAACCAGGAACCTATGAAAAATGAACAGCAAAGAAGACCCTCCATGTAGTTCAGACAGGGACACACAGGATGGGCTGGAAGGGCAAGGTAGGAGAATTTGGCTTAAAAACAACATGAATCCAACTCAGTAACCCAAACCTGAATATATCATCTCCTAAACTTACTCATACTACCATCTGCCTTATTCTAGTCTAGTTTAGCCAGGAAAAAACAGCCATTTCTTCCTTAATTTTGTTTATTTATTTTTTATTATCATTATTATTTTAGTTTTTGTGGAGGCAGGGTGTCACTGTGTTGCCCAGGCTGGTCTCAAACTCCTGTCCTCAAGTATTACTCTCATCTCAACCTCCCAAAGTGTTAGCATTACAGGCTTGAGCCATCATGCCCCAACCCATTTCTGTCTTAATTATCTCAGCTTCTAGAAATCCCTTTTCTTCAAAAAGGGATAATGAAATCTTAGGTTGCAGATTACTGGGAAATAGGAGTAGAAGATCCACATCTTTCTGTAAGGGGATCAACAACTACTAGGTACCAGTCAATAAATGTGTTGGTTCCAATGGTATTACATTAATATTCGAGACATATTATGTTTAGTTAGTTTATGAGGTTTGGCTATAAATTAATAATGGCCATTTATTAAATTTATACCAGAAAAGTCAATTTGTTCTTCAAAGGTTCACTGTTATGGGTTGAATTGTGTTGTCCCTCACCCCCGCCACCCATCCTCCACCAAGTTCTATGTCAGAATGTGGCCTTATTGGGAGGTAGGGTCTTTACAGAGGCAATCTAGTTAAAGTGAGGTCATTAGAGTGGGCCCTAATAGAATATAATTGATGTCCTTATAAAAAGGAGAAATCTGGACACAGAGATACAGAGGGAAGGCAATGTAAGATGCAGGGAATGCTATGTGGACATGAAGACAGCCATCGACAAGCCAAGGAGAGAGGCTGGGAAGAGATCCCTCCCTCACAGCCTTCAGAAGGAACCATCCTTACAATACCTTGATTTCACACTTCTAAGCTTCCAGAAATGTGAGACAATAAATTTCTGTTGGTTAAGCCACCTAATCTATGGTACTTTGTTATGGTAACCCTAGCAAACTAGTATGTTCACTTAAACCAAAATCCTTGAGACACCTATTTCCCTTAGGACTTGATTCCCCTCTTCAAAGAACAAAGATATGACTGTAATATTTTACAGCTTCAAACGTTCATTTAACTAAAAACCA
Organism: Lepilemur ruficaudatus; assembly: GCA_963574885.1. Lineage (NCBI taxonomy): Eukaryota > Metazoa > Chordata > Mammalia > Primates > Lepilemuridae > Lepilemur > Lepilemur ruficaudatus. The sequence goes on along the minus strand of CAUYRT010100063.1, from coordinate 2,200 downwards.
GTCACTACACAGACCTGTTTATTAGAACCACCTTCTCAAAAAAATAAATAAAAAAGGTGTTCCGTTCTCCTGCTTAGGTTCCACTGTTATCATATAGTCCTGCTCTCTCTCACATTCCCAGCATTTCTCAATCAAGAAAGAATAGGGAAGAGTCAGCGCCAGGTCAAACAGTCGTAAAGAACTTTGGGTCTTTCCAACCTCTGGGAATTCAGACTCCGGCTTGGCCGACTGCTCCATAACTTGCTATGACTGCCCAGAGGCATAGTGGCCAACAAAGGAGGCAGAGGAGGCAGGACACAGGGCTCCAAAGGGAACAGGCCTCGGTGGCCTGAGCCCTGTGCCCAGGACAGAGAGCGCTCAGAAGCATTCTCAAGGACTCACCTCAAAGCCCTGCAGGCGTCCAAGATTCATCATGTCATTGCAGCGTTTGGGAACAAGGCACATTAACTCCACTGCTTTCTGTGGGAAAGAATGATTGCCACTCAGGAGGGGCACAGCACTCAGGCAGGAAGCTCTCAGCAACTCAGTGCTGGGAGACAGGGACCTCGTCTCTGGCAGCTCCCTTATTCTAGGAAAGATACTGGTCCCTGCTGTCTACTCTTGGGGAGTGTGGGCCTTTCTGTTCTAGACGGGGGATGTTGTTTATACGTCAGTGACCACATGTCGGGGGAATGGTACCCATCCTTTCCTACCTTCCCGCTTTTGTTTAACAGTTCCCTCTCCTTCTCATATTTTCTTTCTTCTCTCTTTTGTTCCCTGGTTGCCCAAGCAACAGCATAGCCTGGCTTATGAAACACTAGAGGTTTTAACCTAAAATAACCTGCCAGAATGATCTGTAACCTCTCTGGCTTAAAATAATCCCCATGGTGACAGTGTCTCAAAGGACTTCACTTAGGGGGTAATCCTCAGGGTGGGGGTGGGGGATGAAAATGGAATACTTTGTATGTTTGTAGATTCACACAGTACTTGGATGCACAGATAAAGTTGCATATTGAAGCTCTGTGCAGTTTACACCCAATCTCTGAAGGATGTTAAAGGGGTAAGGGATCACCTTTTTCCACTACATGTCACCGGGAGCCATGAGAACACCAGCAGGGCTAAGTTCAGGTCTGGCCCAGGACAGAATTCATGAGTTCTAGAAAACACTCTGTTCATTAACACCCCACTTCCTCAACCCACTGAGTTCCTCAACCCACTGAGTAAGCTGTTCACAAGGGCCTCTTATTGTCTAAGGAAGTCAGCTGGATCTTCCCAAGACGGTCTTTTCCCTTTAGAGACAGACACCCAACATGGTCCCTAACAACAGCAAGTGTTACAAGCAGAAAACTCACCTCGATATCTGAACACTCCAGCCCAGCCTTCTCACTGTATCTCAGGAAGTCCTAGCAAGTAGGGGAAGCAGGGAAGGGTGTGGGAAGAGGTGAAATTAGTTAGTAAAATAGGCAGAGAACTATAAAAAACTTATCATAAAAATGCGGTAACACCCTAAATACTTTTCAGCAGAAGTGGTTTGTAGTAGCTGAGAACCAAAATTATGAGTCATGTCAGACATGGTAATGCAGAGAAGACTCCCAGGATGTTCAAAGTCTCTAAGGTATCAGGGAAGGAGGGGTGAGAGGGAGGGAAGGAGGGGTAAGAGGGAGGGAGGGAGGAAGGAAAAGGGGAGTATGATAAGAAAAGATGGGGGGGAGTATGATAAGAAAAGATGGGGGGAAGTAAAACTTTTCTTCTCTATTTAACCTCACATATCATCTCCATGAGACAAATCAAGTTAAGGCATTATTTAAAATAAAACATAACCACATTTTAGGTATTACTCACCTAAGGCTTCTAGGGAAAGCCTTGCCTTTCCCTTTCTTTCTCCCTTGTATTCTACTCTGATTTCATGCCCTTATTAACTTTTAGTGTTTTTTTTTTTACTATCTTCTAATTTTATTTTCAGTTAACACAAAATCTAATATGCAAATCTTATAATGTAAACATCATTATGCATTTTCATATTTTTTGATTAGAACTATCTGATAATTTGACCAGAGAGAATAACTAATACTTTCTATTATGAAATGAAGTTCAAAACTATTCAGCAACAAGAAGTCAGTGATTGTGACAAAGTAAGAAAGTGAATTGAAAAAAGAAAATCCAATAAAACCAATGTTAAGAGCAGGAAGATGGGCCTGGCACAGTGGCTCACGCCTGTAAT
>CAUYRT010100061.1:0-11718 GCA_963574885.1 Lepilemur ruficaudatus | reverse complement strand
CGCCCCCCCCCCCCCCCCCCGCCGCCGGGGCCCGCGCGGGGCGGCCGGGGGGGGGCGCGCGCCGGGCGCAGGCCGTTCCCAGCTCAGGATCGACTTGAGTTCATTTGGAGTCGGCAAGGAGAGAGGCGGTGGAGGCCGAGGAGCTGTTTTGCCCGAGTACCCAGGAAGGAACTGATGATTCTGTCGCTGCCTCCTCAGTGCTGGCCCCACGTAGACTTGGTACACATGGAAGGTATACACACCGTTCCAGAACTCTCCTGGCAGCCCTGCCGCAGGAAGGAGCTTATGGGCTAGAGAGCTGGCCACAGGTCACCCAAGGAGTGGGGACAGCTGGGATTCACACTTGAGTAGGCCTGAATGCAAAGTGCACCCCAAGAGTGGAGGACAGGCCCCACCTCAATTGGGGCCTAAAGGGAGGAGGGCAGGGGGCCAGGGCTCTGGGGGTCTTGTCACTGACAAAACTGACCACTACTTGGGGACCAGGTAGATTAAGAAAGACTCTTTCAGTTGCAATTCAGGCTAGTTTAAGCAAAAAGAGTTAATTTAACTGAGAAAGTTACTGGCTGCAGACCCGGCTGGATGCGGGCACCCACGGGTGTTACTGGGAATCTCTCGTTCTCTATCTCTCGGCCCTGCCTTCCTCGATGCTGGCTTTATTCTCAGGAGGCTGTCCCCATTCTTGGCAGGGATGTTCCCCACCAGCGCCAGGCCCTCATCCTGCCAGCTCAGCAACCTCAGTGGACAGAGCCTTTCTTAATGGTTCCAGCGAAAGTCCCAGGACTGACACCCATTGGACTGACTTGGGTCACGAGTCCATCCCTGAAGTAGTCACTGGGTCTGACCCAACCAGGCCTGGGTCACATGCCCCATCTAAAGCCAATCTTGGGAAGTCCACCAGAAGACAAGGGGCGAGGCTGAGCACGTCCTCCCTCCCGCCCTGGGCCCCAGCCCTGCTCCCCTCCGGGACCTCACAGCTGGAGCCTCAGGAAATTCTCCTGACCAGACTCCAGGCCAGCCTAGCCCCTGGGTGTGGAAATAGGGGTGTGGGGGGCAGCGGGGAAGGTGCGTGGTATACTGGAGTGACACGGGACATACGTGGGTTCCCATCAAGACTTTGCCACTCACCAGCTGTGTGCCTCTGGGCAAGTCACTACCCCTCTCTGAGCCTCAGGTTTCCCATGTGTAAAACAGCAGTAACAACCAACACATGGACAGCACCTACTATGGACTGTTACCATTTTAAGCACTTTCTAGATACTTTTTTTAAATCCTCAAACTGACCGTAGGAGGTCGGTCCCCTCACTGCCATCCCCGTGTTACAGTTGAAGATGAGAGATCCAGGATGGGTCAGGCAGCTCATCTGGGGTCACACCATCAGCAACAGGCTTGCTGGAGCAGAACTGTTGTGGTGGTGAATGCGAGTGTCTGGCCTGCACCAGGGCAGACGCCTGGGCAGGGCCATGAGCACTTGGCTGGCGGTATGCTTGGCGGGATCTTGCAGAGGCAAGATGAGGCCAGAGAAGGCTCCATCAGCTGGTGCTGGAAAAGTCTTGCAGCCTCCCCTCAACCTGGAAAACTTTCCGAGAGGTGTGGGGGAGCAAGAACAGGAAGGTGGGGGTGGAGGGAGGAGGAGGGTGGGGCCATGAGGAGGAAGGAGGGGTTCTCCTTTCTAAGCCTCCAACCAGTCACATTTTATCCTCACAACAGGTATCAAAAGGAAACTCAGAGGGGAAGCATTTTAGCCAAGGTCACAGAGCAAGGGATCAGTTTCTGCATCTGCATCCCCCCTTGTTCTCATGTTTCCTACTCAGGAGATCCAGAAGCCACTGGATCCCAGTGTGTGGGATCCCAGCCTCCCAGTGTGTGTGGGAGACACGTCAGTAACTTGAAGGGTGATCAATCCTGGCGGGTGGCAGACATGAAGGCATGGTGGGAGGCACCTACCAGTCACCTGCCCACCAAGGAGGCTGGGTGTGTAGGTTTCTGGGGCAGCTGGTGGCTGAAAGGAGGCAGGCTCTCAGAGAACAGAGTGACCAGTGGCCACCCACTCCCACCAGTCAAGGTAACTGAGAACTATGGGTCCACTGAATTTGGCAATTTAGGGATCCCTGGTGATCTTGGCCAGAGCAGTGCCAGGGAAAATGGGGGTAGGAGGAGACAGATCACAGGCAACAGATGTCTATAAACATCCTGTAGAAATGATAGGATGAAAATGATGGCAGAGAGGGGAAGGTTGTGAAGACCAGTGGGGAACCCCTCTTGCTCCCCTGAAAATAGAGAAAACTGGATGTGGGATATATGGGAACTCTGGATACTATCTTTATAATTTTTCTGTAAATCTAAAACTGTTCTAAAATAGAAAGTTTATTTTAAAATACTGGTGGCAAGGGGTGAAAGTGGGTGTGGCTGGGAGTTTGTGGGTGGCTGGTGGGGAGGCAGGAATTGGAGGAAGGGTCCACTTAGGGCTTGTTTTGGGGATTGAGATTGAGTGTGCAGGAGGCTGGAGAGAGAGTGGGACTGGCCTTAGATGACAAGGCCATGGAGCAGGGACAGAGGAGTGTGGTTAGCAACTGGATCAGGCCAGGCCTACGACAACAGGGTGCAGCCAGGGATGGGGTGGTGAATGGGGAAGAGCGTGCTAGGCATGGGGTTGGGAGTGCGGCTGAAGTTGGGACAGGAAAGGAACTGGGATGGATTTGGGGTTGGGACCCAGACGGCAGCGGGCAGTGTGGGATGGACCAGGAACGGACCTTTCTTTCAGGGACAGAGACGGGCTGCAGACAGGCCAGCAGTGGGCTGGCATGTGAACTGGTTTGGGATTAGGGGTCCAGACGGACCAGGGATGGGGGTGAGGTCGGGGTGGAGGTCAATGAGGCAATGGGTGGGGCCGGACCAGACGGGGGCTGGGTTTGGGGCTGGGAAGAGGCTGAGCCTAAGTTGGAGTCAGGGACGGGCCGGTGAAGAGGAGGGTTTGGGACGTGGGGGGCACGGGCCTGCGCAGCAAGGGGCAGCTTGGCGGGGCGCCGCGTGCAGGGCGCCTGGGTGAGGGGCCGGGGGGCGCCCGGGGCAGGCCGGGAAGGGGGGGCGGGCCTCCCCCTGGGCCGGCCCGGGCGGCGCTAGGACCGAGCGGGAGGGAGCAAGCCGGGCGGAGCCAGCGCCCCCCGCCCCCCGCCGGCCGGCTCCCCTCCCCCGGCCCTGGCTCGCGCGGCTCGCGGCGCTGCAGAGGCTCAGAGGCGGCGGCAGCGACTCCCGCTTTCCCTCCCTGCTTCTCGGTCCGCCAGTCCGTCCGTGCGTCTGTCCGTTCGGCCTCGGTCCGGCCCGAAGCATGGCCGGCGTCAGCTTCAGCGGCCACCGCCTGGAGCTGCTGGCGGCGTACGAGGAGGTGATTCGGGAGGAGAGCGCGGCCGACTGGTGAGCCCCCCGCCCCCGCCCCCGCCCCCGGCCCCTTTGTCCCCGCCGCGGCCGCCGCGCCTTTGTTTCCATCCGGCGCCGCCGCCCCGCGCGGGGAGGGGGAGGAGACCCCGAAATGGTGCAGCGGGCCGGGAGGCCGGGGAGGGGCTGCCTTTGTGCGCGCCGGGGGAGGGGCCGGGCCGGCCGGGCGGGGCACTGCCGGGCTCCTGGCGCCCCCAGGCGCCCCGGGCGCGCGGTGGGAGCGGGCGGCCGGACGCAGGCCAGATAGACGCGGCGTCCAGATGTGTGGCCCGGGGCCGCGTGGCCCTGCGGGAACCCATCCCCCACTCCCACCGCCTCCCTCCTCCCCCGGGCCCAGGGGACAGGTGTGCACGGGGCGGCCAAGGGCACCTTCGCCACCTTCCAGCATGTGAGGACCGGGCGGGGACGGGGCGGGGATCGGGCTAGGAAGCCAGCGCAGCCTGCCTGGCTTGGCTGGGCCGGCCGCAGCACAAAGGAAAGCTAGGGCGGGGGAGGAGCGGGGCGGGCTGGGGGCCGGGGCGCCCCGCCCACCAGGGACCTCTCGGAGTTGGCCTCCTTCCTCCCCTACCCTGGACTGGAGTGTGATGGAAGGCTGCTCACTGCCACATGGCGACTGCAAAGTGACTCCCATACCTCTCCCGGGTTGCTGAGGAGGCAGGGATGAGCCCTCCTCTCCCCGACCAGAAGGGAACGGCAGGGACTGGGCAGCTGGGCTGGGGGATGCCGAGGGGACCAAGCTACTTGTCTAGGGGCCAGCCGAGGTCCCTGGGAGAAAGCCTTACGGAGAACAAGGGGAGGGAGTCCCCAAAGAGGGCTGAGGGGGCTGAGTAAGATCCCTTGGGTTCCTAGCAAGGGTTACTGGGTCCCTGATGGGGGCGGAGCTGGACTGCCCCTCGCCTCCCTCCCCAGCTGTTGTCTCCCCCTGAGGGGCGGGGGAGGAGAGGGACACCTGCTCTGCGACTGGAGCCCCCGGGGTGGCAGGAAAAGAAAACCAAGGGGTTCCACAGTGCCCCATCCTGGAATCATCATCCCCTGAAAATACTTTTCTTATGGAGCAGGTGCCCATTCCATTCCTAGGCCTCTCCTTCCCCCCCGCAGGCAGACAGGAACTAGGCTCTTCTCCTGGAGGAAACCGAGGCACAGAGTAAGGGCAGGGCTGAGGGATCCCACTTGCGCTGGCCTCACCTTCACACTGGGAGGGCAGCCAGGTAGGGACACTGGCCTAGGGGCTGGAGAAGGGGACAAGATGGCCAGGCACCCATGCTGTGGCACTGCAGCACTGGCGGGCAGCCAGCCTGGAGGGATGGACGCGGGAGACGAGCTCTCGTGTCTTGCAGGTCAGTAACAGGAGAGGCCAGCACAGGCTAAGCAGGCAGGCGGCCCACCCATTGTCCCAGCCCTCTCCCTGGGGTGCTGAGATCATGGGAGGAGTTCTGGGCAAGTGGCCGGCTTGGCCTGATGGAAGAGCTGGCCTCGGGATAAGACCCTGCCTGGTGAGAGGCACAACTCACCCAGAACACCTCCCTCAACCTCCACGCTGGGGGGTGTTGCCTACCACCGCCCCATTTTCTCCTAAGCCCCCAGAAGCAGAGCTCTGGCAGCCTAGTGCCAGGGCCACACAACACTGCTGCCCCAGTCCCACTCAGCAGAGGCCTGGGCTCCCACCACCCGGCATCATCCATGTGGCCAAAGCAACTTATTCATCACTGGCATGCGTCACCCCCCATCTGGGTTGTGTGTGGGACACACACAGACACACACATGCGCCCCGCACATGCACAGTTGCTCACTCCCAAAGGCCTAGATTGCATTTTGGAAGAAGGCTGTGAGGACTGCATCCTGCAGAAGGGGCCTGAGTGCCCCCGGCGCCCAGTGCAGAGCCAGGGGTGCGCCGAGGTCTCGAGACTCAAGGGTGTAGACCCTGCACGTAGGGTCTGCCCAGAGGGAGGGATGTCTTGGGTACAGTTGCTGGCTGCCCTCCCTTACCTTGCCTTTAATAAGGGAGGGGGTGGTTGGGGAGAGCTCACTCCTAGGTGGCAGGGTCTCTGAAATGAACCACTGCCCTGGCACTGGGAGCAGGGGACCCAGTAAGTCAGGTTGTGCAGTGAGAAAGGGCACTGTTGCCCTCGTTGTGATACTAGTCACTGTGACCATAAACAAGTCTCTGGTCTTCTCTGGTCTTCTTGGAAAGAAGGAGGAGATGGGGCTCAACCATATCTAGGACACCCACGGCCTTCCCAGCTCTAACATCCTGTGGGTGGGATTGTCCTGAGGGGTCTACCTGCCCTTAGCCCTCACCCGCAGCTGACCCCAGGATCTCCCTGAAACTGCCACAGGCCAGCTCCCACCGCACCCTAGTCCAGTTTCTCTGGCCTCGATGGTTTCCAAGAGTTTGTGTCAATATCACAGACACCTACTGGCGCTGCTCTGTGCTCGGCCCTGGGACCCAGAGAGCAGTGTGTGTTCATTGACCGAGTCAGAGTTCCTGCCTTCACGAAGCTTCCAGTCTGGGGCGGTATCTGTCCCCAGGGGTTGGAGCTGGAGAGATGTGTAGATTCCTGGTCCTCCCTCCCTGCCCCCCAAATGCCCAACGGATGCCCAGTGGATTCACCCCAGGCCCAGGGTGCCTTGGGTGTGTTTGAGAAGTACTGGTCTCACATCCCTGCTGGGTGTGGTGGGTGCCCGGGGGAGGTGCAGCTCGGGGAGACTCCCTGAGGAGCTGGCACCGGGTCCTGAAGGATGGAAGGATTCAGTCAGGGACAGGAGTGGGGCAGAGAAGCAGATCCGGCCTTCTGTGTGAAAAAACCACAGGCAACGGGTCCCAGATGGGACCTTTCCAGCACTGGGCTTGGGATGGGGAGCCATCCAGGATGGCCCAAGTGTGTGACATGGATGCAGAGCTCTGATGGAAAGGCAGGCCGGGGTGGAGCTGAGGGAGGTGCGCTGCTGAAGGTTTGAACTGAGATGTGGTGTCTGTTGGGGAAGGGCTGTGGCCGGAGCAGGAAGTGGTGGCAAGACATGGGCAGGCAGGGACTGAGGATGGAAGGTGCTTGTAGAGCCTGGGCAAGGCAAAGACAAGTCATCCCAAATTGGGGTGATGTCTAGAGCACTTCTGGGAACCAAGATCACTGGGCTCTGCCTCAGTTTCCCATCTGTGAAAGGAGAAGGGCAGACTCTGCTTCTCTGAGGGCCTTTGTTCCCAGGGGTGGGTTAGAGCAGCCAGACAGGTGGTGGGACAGCTGTGCTGGGAAGCAGCTGTCAGGGCCAGGCTGGGGCAGGGGCAACAGTTGGATCAGGAGCTCCCAGCCCCACAGCCCACCGGTGTCCTTTTCTGGAGGTGGGGTGGGGGATTGGGGCAGAGTGAGGCTGGGGGCCATTTGGTCCAGGCAGTAACCTCCTGGGGCTTAGACCAGACATCCTCTTCCTCCCCTCCCCTCCCTCCTCCTTCATTTCCTCTTCCTCCCTTCTCTTCTTTCTCTTGTCTTCCTCTCTGCCTCCTCTCCCTGCTTCTCTTCTCCATTGCCCTCCTCTGCTGCCTCCCCTCCTCATAGCCTCCTGCCTTGGCACTGGGGAATAGTTTGGAGAAGGGTCTGAGCCCTTCTGAACCTCAGGGACAAGGCCCTTCCCTGGTGTCAGGGCCCTTCCTCCCTCCCAGCGGTCCTCAGCCCTGCCTGGATCGGGGTGGGAGGCGGCTCTGCATTCCCCTCACTGCCGGCCTGGAGAGAAGGAGTCAGGCCAGACAAAGGCAGGGAGGAGGAGGAAGGAGGAAGGCTGCTAGGTCAGCTTTCTGGCCAAGCTAAGGCAGAAGGAAAGGGGCAGTCCCAGGAGACCTCTGCCGGGTGGAGGCAGCCTGGGGGCTGGAACGCCAGGAGATCACGGCTGCCCTGGGGCTAGAGTCTGGGCAGAGTGACTGCAGTGACCTCATCCCCATTTCAGAGAGGCGGAGATTGAGGCTGAGGGCGGGTCTCCAGGGTCCTTTGTGTTCCAGGAGAATGCAGCTGGGGTAGGCCAGTGTGTGCCAATTGCCAGGTTGCCATGGTTACTGGGGGATGCCCAGAGCTGTGGGTGCACCAGGTTTTGTCTCCTCCCCTTTCCTCCCCATGAGGGGAGGGGCAGTGGGTACCAAGGCATGTGCCAGGTAGGTTCCTGGCACCGGCCAATGGGGGATGAGGATCGTGGTAGCCAGGGAACGGTAACCAAGGAACCGTCGCCTTGGAATCTCCATCGCACACCCGCTCTACTGGGTTGTAGGCTGCCAGGGCCAGGGCCAGGACGCGCTGAGCTCGACCAGGCAGCAATTTCTCCTCTCAGTCGCTGCTCCCCATCTGCCCCAGGCCCCCACAGGGCTACCAGTATGCGCCCTGCTGGCTCTCACATGAAATGGTGCCTGGCCCTGTTGTCATGGCAACAGCAGGAGCCCTCCCCCTTCTGTTCTCTCCCCTCTGTGTCCCTCCTCCTCCCCAGAGCCATCCCCACCCAAAATTGGTGGCTTGGGCCCTGACACTTTGATGAGACATGCCCCCCCTCCCCAGGGCTCTGTACACGTATGAGGATGGCTCAGATGACCTCAAGCTTGCAGCCTCGGGAGGTAAGAATTTCAGCCTCTCCCTCACCTTCCTCTCCGCCCCTCTTCTGGTTGTTTTCTTCCCCACTCGCCTGACTGGGCCACCGGCCACCTTCCGGCCTGCATCCAGCAGACCCATGCTGGTCTGGCGGGTGTCCTTCCTCCTTCCTCCTTCCTCTAGTCATCCCTGTGGTCCCAAGTGAGGAGGGAGGGAGCCTCATCTAACATTTGACTTCTGGGAAGACTGAGCTTCAGAGAGGGAAAGTGACTTGCTTGGAGTCACATGGCTGAGAGAGGAGGGGCCTGGCAGGGCCGGCCTGGACCGGCACCACTTTCTCCAGAGCTGAGAGGTTTTATTTTACCCCGCTGGGCGCTAGCACCTGATGAGGTGTGATGATGTGCGAAGAGGAGACAGGAGGATGTGTGAGGAATAAGCACCTCCCCAGTGCTACCCCAGATCAGGCCCTGGTGGGTTCCGAGGCAAAGTCAGGCACTGTCTGCCCCGCAGCCCCGCTCCGTACCAGCAGAGTTCTGCAACCTCCAGATCTTGGAGGCCAGCAGACCCCTGGGTGTGCCTGCAGAGCCCATGAGGGGTCTTTGGGTTCTAGGCACTTTTCGGGGTAAAGGTTTAGGAGACGGAGAGTCCTGACCCTCTCCTAACTCCCCCAGAAGGGGGCTTGCAGGAGCTTTCCGGCCACTTTGAGAACCAGAAGGTGATGTATGGCTTCTGCAGCGTCAAGGACTCCCAGGCCGCGCTACCAAAATACGTGCTCATCAACTGGGTGAGCAGCTTCGGGCTGGGGAAGGGAGCTGAAGGCCCAGAGCTGTCACCCTCCGCCTGCCACTGCCCTTTGACACCTGCTAGCCCCGGGGAAGGTAGTTGGGGGCCTGGCACCTCATCATGTGGGGCCCCTCATATCCTTTCCTGACCCCCTCTTTGCTGGGTACTTTTGCAGGTGGGTGAAGATGTGCCTGATGCCCGTAAGTGCGCTTGTGCCAGCCATGTGGCCAAGGTGGCCGAGTTCTTCCAGGTGTGTATGGGGCTGGGGCTCATAGGGTTGGGGACAGCCCCCTGGGGCCTGGTCTGTGTGCAAAGGGCAGTGATGGTAAGGAGCTGTGATGCCACCTGAACACTGCCTTCTTGCCGAAGGGTGTCGATGTGATTGTGAATGCCAGCAGCGTGGAAGACATCGACGCAGGTGCCATCGGGCAGCGGCTCTCCAATGGGCTGGCGCGACTGTCCAGCCCTGTGCTGCACCGGCTGCGGCTGCGAGAGGATGAGAACGCCGAGCCCGTGGTCAGTGTGTGCCTAGGGCTGCCTGGCCCTGCCCACATGTCCTAACCCTGAGTCTGGCCTGCCGGGTCCCTCCTAGTGCTCACCCTTTGCATGTGGGGGCTCCTGGGGCACTCAGCCTGCTCCCTATGCTCACGCAGGCTCCTTTGACTCTGCAGGGCACCACCTACCAGAAGACGGACGCAGCTGTAGAGATGAAGCGGATTAACCGTGAGCAGTTCTGGGAGCAGGCCAAGGTATGGGACCCTGCGCCTGGCGTTCGGGCTGAGCTGCCCTTCCTGGGCCGCATGGGGCAGCCCTGAGTCCCTTGCTTGGGACAGCATGGAAGAGCAAGCCTTCTTGGCCTTGTGCCCACGGCTCTCTCCTGACCCCTCAAACAGCTTGCTCCCCGGCCCTGGGCTAGGGAGGGCCGGAGGGGCAGGCCAGGCCCCCAGGCTCAGGGCCTGCCTTGCTCTGTGGCCTGCAGAAGGAGGAAGAGCTGAGGAAGGAGGAGGAGCGGAAGAAGGCTCTGGATGAGAGGCTGAGGTTTGAGCAAGAGCGGATGGAGCAAGAGCGGCAGGAGCAGGAGGAGCGTGAGCGGCGCTACCGGGAGCGGGAACAGCAGATCGAGGAGCACAGGTGAGCCTGCCCATGCGCCGGGTCCCCAGGCCACCCTGCAGGGGTGCTGGCTGCTTATATTTATTGTTCCAGGAGGAAACAGCAGACTTTAGAAGCTGAAGAGGCCAAGAGGAGGTTGAAGGAGCAGTCTATCTTTGTAAGTTCTTTGCCAGGGCTTCTCTCTCCTGGTCCAGGAAGTGAGGATGGTCCCTTTGTTCTTGGGCCATGTGGGGAGCGGCTTGGGGACAGCACGGACCTGCATGGGCATGTGGGGCCATGGAATGCCCAGGCAGGTACCCCATCATGTCGGGCTCTGGCCTCTGGCTGTGGAGAAGCTCATACTCAAGATTGAAAGAGAAAATGCACCTTGAGCCAGACCCTCACTGACCAGCCTCCCCGTCGTCCCCTCCCCAGTGGGGCCTGGGGGCCCAGGTGGAGTAGACACAGTTCTGCGCTTAGGCCCAAGGCCTGGTCCCCGCTGTGAGTGCGCGCCGGGCTGGTGCTCTGAGCAGCTGTGCTCTGTGTGTGGCGTCCCCTCTGGAGCAGCCCCTTCTTCTAGGGGTGCCGTCCGAGTCTCCAAACACTCTGGGAATGGCTCATGGGTCCTGTGGATTGGTCCCTGAAAATCACGGTGCAGTCACATGTTCATGCTTTACACTGAATTTAGTGTTTCAGAAATAGCTACGGTTGTTGAGGGCTACACATGGTTCGGTTCAGGAGGGGAGGCAGGGTCAGACTCACCTGGCTGGGGACTCAAACAAGCTTCATGGTCACACTCACAGGAGGCTGAGAGGGAGGAGGCAGGACAGTCTCACAGGCACCAGCATGAAGTGGCTGTTGGAGGTCACTCCAATCACGTCAGTCCCTGGATGGGTGGAGGTGACGTAGGGTCGGTAGGCAGCAGCCTCAGTCATTTGCTCAGCAAGCGCCACCTGTGTGTGCCAGGTGTTAGAAATGAGGTGGAGAGCAAGAGGGGCAAAGTCTTTTTTTTTTTAATTAGTTGATTCTTGTCTCTGGTTTGTTTGTTTTTTTTTTTTTTTTTTTTTTTTTGAGACAGAGTCTCACTCTGCCCGGGCTAGAGTACCGTGGTGTCAGCCTAGCTCACAGCGACCTCAAACTCCTGGGCTCAAGCGATCCTCCTGCCTCAGCCTCCTGAGTAGCTGGGACTACAGACATGTGCCACCATGCCCGGCTAATTGTTTTTTTTTCTATATATTTTTAGTTAGCCAATTAATTTCTTTCTATTTTTTAGTAGAGACGGGGTCTCGCTCTTGCTCAGGCTGGTTTCGAACTCCTGACCTTGAGCAACCCACCCGCCTCGGCCTCCCAGAGTGCTATGATTATAGGCGTGAGCCACCGCGCCCGGCCCATGTCTCTGTTTTTAATTGTAAAATATGCATAACATAAAAGGTACCATTCAGCCATTTTGAAGTGCATGGTTCAGTGGCGTTAAGTGCATTCACGTTGTTGTGTAGCCGTCACCACCGTCCATCTCAGAACTCTTCCCTCTTGCGACACTAAAACTGTACCCACTGAATGATAACCCCCCAGTCCCCTGCCCCCCAGCCCGTGGCAGCCACCATTCTACTTTCTGTCCCTATGAATTTGACTACTCTGGGTACCTCATACAGGGGTCACCCTTTATGACTGGCTTATTTCACTTAGCATGTTTTCTAAAGGTCCATCCATGTTGTAGCATGTGTCAGAATTTCCTTCTTTTTAAAGGCTGAACAATATTCCATTGTGTGTATATACCACATTTTATTTATCCATCTCAAGGTTTTTCTTTTTTTTGGACAGCGTCTCGCTCTGTTGCCTGGGCTAGAGTGCC
>CAUYRT010100058.1:0-11623 GCA_963574885.1 Lepilemur ruficaudatus | reverse complement strand
CTCCTTCCAGAAGGGTGGGATGTGGTCAACCTAATTGTAGAAACAATCACTGGAAACAGAGCGATTCCGCACCACCTTCAGAGCGGACACGGCAGCCGTGCCCTGCACCGTCTGAACTTGTCCCGGGTGACTTTTAAACCTGATGACTGGAGAGGCTTTTAAAGATGTTTTTGAAGGGTACAGGTCGGTCATTTTATAAGATGTTTCTGGTTTGTTTGATGTTTCTAACGATTAGACTCAGTCGGCAAATTCCCGGCTGGAGTGTTGCATGAACGACGCCGTGTTTTTCCGGAGAAGCGCACCTGCAAGTACTTGGTGCCTGTTTTGCCCTCAATCAGTCGTGTTAATTCTGAGCACTTGGTCAAAACGCTGCCTGGTTTCTCCACTGTACAGTTACTATTTTTCACTTTGAAATTAGGGAATCATTTGTAGGGAAACTCTTAGGTTATATAAATCTCCTCTTCCTCAACCAACATTCCCAGATTGAGCATCATCTGACAGTTCTTGCCTGAATCAATTAATCACTATGACGATCGCAAACGACGGTTTTCCAAATTCCTTCTTATGGGATTTATTAGTGGCCATTCCACTGTGGGGAAAAGCCCCCCCGTTCCCTCTAGTTAGTCATCTGCTTGTCTATGGATGCGGTGTGGACTTACGGGTTCTTATTCTATGCAGCGGGCACCACCGGTTGTTTATAATTCAGTTGGGACTGTCACGGCTCTGGCCGGGGGTGCTCTTTGGAGCTGGCTTCGCTGTCCCCATGACCTGCCCCGTCATTTCTGCGCACGTCCTTAGCTTCCGGCACGAGGAGATGTTTAAGGCCGGGAGATGTTTGTACCTTCCTGCCCCAGGTCCCGGATCAGCCGTTTCCCCCAGGAGCCCTGGGTCCTTGTTGTGAGGAAATTCAGCATGTTAAAGGCAAAGAAAAGCTGAGGCTCATTCCAGATTGCAGGAGGCTCCAGAGACGGGTAACTAAATGCAACGCGGGGTCCTGGCTTGGAGCCTGAGCGCGAGTCACGTTAGAATACGGGCTGCACCCGAGACTAACCTCTGCCATCGGCGATGCTGTTTTTAATGTGACACTTCACTGTGGTCATTGACGAGAATGTCCTCATCTTCAGAAGCACACGCTGGTCACGGGGTCACGGACGGGCAGCCATGCAGAGCTGTGCCAGAGGCCGGGCCCCGAGACGGGGTTGGCGGGTCCTCAGACTGGAACTCAGGATGGCTGCCTCTGTGGCCGCCCGGGAAAAAAGCAAAACAGGGTGGAGTTTTTAGAAGTCCTTCATGTGTAAGTGACGCGGTCAAGATAACCATGAAGAAGGCAAAGTGAGGTTGTTTCTCCCTCCCCATTTCCTTCCTTCCTTCTTCCTGTATTTTTTCTTTCTGTTTCCTTTTCTTTATTAACTTCACTGAGCCGTGTGGTGGAGTGTAAAAGGAAATGCCGGATGTCAGGCCTCCTGAGTCCTGGCTCTGCCGTGTGGTGCTGTGGCCTCGTTCCCGGAGCCTCCCCCTCCCCGAGGCCAAGGCAGGGCTGGCTGGCGCAGTGCGCTGGGACTGAGATTAGGCACAGAAGGCCCCCGCCTGGCGACCCCATCCCGAGACTGCTAGAGATGCTAATTCCCTGTAGCCCACACGCTGCAGGCCAGGGCGGGGGGTGGGGGGTGGGCACGTCTCCCGAGGGGTCCCCGCCCCAGGACTGGGGCCACAGAGCCCTGGGCAGGGAGGTGAGGACGCAGGCCCGGGGCTGACGCTTCCTGCCGGGCGGAGGCACTGCTGGTTTTTCATAACATTGTGCCTTTCAGCAACGTAAACTTTTCCACAAAATGTGCTTATGCTCGCAAAATGTATCAAACAGAATAAAACTACTAAACAAGCGTGACTCAAAGGCTTGCTTCCGACTCGAGCAAATGGATTTCAGTTTGCAGTTTGCAAATTCTTCCCTGGAGTTAAATTTTGGAGTCACTTTGCACAGTCTCACTCTTGGAGTGGTTTTCAAAGAGAGAAAACGCCCAAAGCAAAAATTCTCAATTCGACAGTTGCTTCCTTCCCTCACCGTCAGCCTGGCTCCCCAGGCAGGAGAGAGGTGAACATCCCACCCATGGCCCTGCGAGGACACTCAGCCTCCCCGAGGGGCTGCGACAGACAGCGCGAGACTCCCAGCTGCGCCTCGGCCGGAAGGAAGCGCTGGGAGGGTCCGGGCTGCACGGCCAGGGCTGTCAAGCGTGCGTGTCTAGGCGCAGTTTGTGAATCTAGCACCTGCAAATCTGCCCCCAAAAGCCACCCCCCTACAGATGCAGAAGGCTCACCTTGGACGTGGCCTGGGAAAATTCATTCATTATTTTCAATGCAAATCTTTAGCTGCTCCTGGAAAAGATCTGAGTAACCCCAGGGCCGTGGGGCCCAGCGAGCTACGTGGCTGGAATCGAGGCGAGGCCGCCCTGGAGGAGGCTCCCCTGTGCACCCCCCACTTCCTCAGCCACAGATGCCTGCAGTGCGGGTGGGCGCTGGGCGCTCTCCGCTTGGCAGCCTCCAGCTTGGGGCCGCTGGTCCAGGCCTCGTGAGTGCCCTGGCGCATGGATGGAGACCACGGGGACAGGCGTGGCAGCTCCTCCCACTCCACGCCCGTGAGCCGACATCTGCAGGGTGGACGGGTCCTCACGGCCCACCTGTGCCCACTGCCCACCCTGCCCCACAGCCCGCCCTCTGGCCAGTCTCGGCTCCCTGTCCCCCCGCCCACGCGTGCTCGCTGCACCTGCTGGGCCACCAGAGCAGGAGGGGCCCTCCCACCGCAGTCTGGGCCTCTGAGGTCGGGGGCCATGGTTGGGGGCTGCCCCCTTGGTCAAGCACAATCTCATGCGTTCTCTGAGACTGCAAATATCTGCCAAGCGTTCACTAAGCCCACGTGACTCGAGGTGTGGGCAGCGACCCTGCACCCCCGGGGAAGGTGTATCTCCTGCCCAAGGCTGGCCTGGCGGGTCTTGCACCCTCTCTCCGCACGTGGCACGGTTGGTCCCTTCTCAAAATACTCTGTCCTCGTGGCTTCCAGTAGCCACGCTTCTCCCTGTCCCTTCCTCACCCCCACCCCTCCTTGTGATTTGTCCTCCCCTCAGGGAACCCCGCCCATAGGCACGCCCAGCCCGACAGGCACCTCCTCTTCCCTGTCTGTGCCCGCCCCATCCTGGTTCGTCCGTGGTTTTAACTGCAGTGCTGTCTGCAGAGACTCCCAGATGTGTGTGTCCAGGCCACACATCGTCCCTCCAGGAGGACCAGCACCTGTGTCTCTTGCCCTGCGGTGTCTCCGCACCTGCCAGCTGGGGGCCGCGCTAAACATGTGGGAGGGAGGGGGACGGGAGGAAGGAAGAGGAGGGCAGGGGCAGGAGGGGAGAGGTCCTCGCACCAGCCCAACGCACACTCGGACGCCCCCGTGGAATAGTCTCCGAACGGCCTAACCTTGCCGAAGACATTCCAACCTTTCTCGGGAGCAGTGGCTCTTGGGCGTGCATTTAATTGCGTAATGGCCTGTCTCTGCTTGTCAGCCTCTCCCCCGTGGGAAGCACAAGGGAACACCTTCCGCCGGCACCTGGGAGATTTCGGAACGGTGCCCCCAGTAGCCTCTGTTGGAGGCCCACTGTGTCCCCGGCCACTGGAGTGTGTACCTCTTGCCCCTCGGGGAGGCTGCTGCTGATGGTCCTTACATAAACAAGGGTGTGTGTTCAGTGCTGTGGGGGGTTGGGGGGAGTCTGGGGGGAGAAACAGCTTTAGGCCTGGCAGTTCCGGAACCTCCTGAGGCTGGGAGTGGAGAGCGTTGCCCGTGCACGGCTCCGCCAGGGAGGACTGGTGCTCGCTGGTTTTATTTACACGAGGAGGAGGAGGAGACCTGGGGTGCCGTCCTTACAGGGTGTCCTCGGCCTTCCCGGGCGCGTGTCCCCGGGGGGCCCTGGCCTGGGCTCTGGACGCGGCACCGGCTCGAGGAGCACCTTCCACACCCTGCACCTGTCATGTTGCAAAAGGCGAGATGTCTTGAAGTAAACCAGCCAGTCGGGCTGACCAAGGAGTGTCACCGTGGATCTCACCTCCTGGATTTGCTGATTTCCTCTGCGCAGCGAACCTCAGTGTCCCGGGCAGGGGACGCAGGTGTCCGCAGTCGCGGTGGTGAAGGGCAGGGCCGTTTCCACCCTGGCCCCGCAGGTCATCTGCGTGAACAGAGGCCTCCTCACTCCTGGGCGTGTCCACGCTGCTTCCCAGCAGCAGCCGATCGGGGAAATCCGAGACAAACGGTCCCCAGGCTTCGCGTGACACCGCACTTTGTCACAGCAGTTTCGTCTCAGTCACTTCGCACCCCGGGTCCCTCTTAACCTTCCGGAGGCAGAGCTGCTCTCCAGCTGCCTTTGGCTTGCCCAGGTGGGCCGCCCACGGGGAGACCAGGACCCTGCTCTCTGGGGAGCCAGAAGCTGCCGGAACGCTGCAGAGACTCAAGACAAGGAGAAAAGGCAGAAAATTCATCCAAGCTGGAGACTCCCCTCGCAGGCTGGGGCAGGCCGGTGCTGCATTGGCCCCAGGAGGGGGGGTGACAGGAGCCAGAGGTGCTCAATCAAGTCTGAAAATCACCCCAACAAGCGGAACGACCTTGAACACGCCCCGTAGTCACTTTCTGACAACTTGGGGCGGTGACACTTGCCCTAAATAATGGAGAAGCCCTTTGTCCCTTTGGAAAATACTCACCGGACATTTCCCACGGGGCAGGGCCTGGGACAAGCCCTAGGACCAAAGGGGCAGGGGCCAAGGAACCCCACCCAGCACGTGGGGTGCCCAGTGCTGTCCCCGGCGGGCGGGCGGGTCAGACCTGGGGCAGCCGGGCCTCGGAACCCGAGGGTGAGGACGGCGTCTTCCCGTCTCTGTCTCCTAACCCCGGTAGCCGGTCGGGCACTCGGGTGACAGCTTCTCGAGTGAATGGATTCCAGACCACGGACGCCTCTGAGAAGACAGACGTCGGAATCCGCGAGAGTGGCCGGTGGCGGCTGGGAGAGCGCGTGGGGGTGAGGAGCTGAACGGCAGACTTCCAGGCGTTTCCCGACGGCACAGGGGCCTTGAGGGCAGCGGGGGCCGGGGCAGGTGCGGCCGCAGGCTCCCACCCGGCACGGAGACTGTGAACACTGAGGACGTTGGCGCGGTCGCCCTGCTGGGCCTGCCTTCTCCATTTCTCTCCGATGCTTCTGTGTCTCAGGGAAGCAGCATCTTGCGGATCACCTTCTCCCGGCCTCCCCGGCTCCACCAACACTCCCCTGCGATTACCGCCCCTCAGAGCCGGTCCCCTCCTCAGCGCTGACCCGGAGGAGGTAATCACCAGCAGCACTTAGCGCCGGTTTCTTCCTCCTTATCGTACCGGGATCCTTTAATGCACCATGACATTAACATCTGCGTAACCCGGCCGGGTCTGTCTGCCGGCGGCGGCGAGGGTTCTCCCAGCACCATTAACGCCCACGGGTTCCAAACCCAGCGTCGCACCGATCTGACTCCTGTCAGGGGGTGTTGTGTGCTGTCGCCATGGAAACACTCCCCCCCCGCCCCACCCCCACGGCCACTCCCTGGTTTTAAGCTTAATTTTGTAAAAACATGCAATTCAGCTGGCAGGAGCTCTCAGATTTAAATATAGAGATTGGATTAAGTGAGTGTTGACATGGTGTTTGAATCCAGAGTGCAAAAAAACGAATAAAATCTGATGATGCTAAGGAACGCGGTGGAGAGCTAAGACAGGAGGGAGAGGTGCATCAGACACTCTCCAATGTCAAACACGCTCGATTTAGCTGTAGTTCCTGGTGTGTCATTAACATGTGTGCTAAGATATCTGTAAAGGAGGACATTAGTTTGGGTTATTTTTTAAAGCTGAGCTCTGCCCGCCTAACTCGCGCTCCTGTCCCTGTTGGTGACGTAATGCCCAAAGGCTACCCCTTCCTCCCTCCCTCCTGCTTCACTCCTGATAGTTGGGTGGCCTTGGGACACGCTCCGTGCAATTAACGGGACAGAGAAGGGGCGCAAGTCCTGACCCGGGTCTCACGAGGCCACGCACATTTCAATGCTCACTTCCGGAAACCCGGGACCACGCCATCCGAGTGAGCTCCAGCTGGCCTGCTGGGTGAGAGGGGCACACGGGCCGGTGACCCCATCACTCAAGCCTGCGGTCACGGGCGGCCGGCAACTGCAGGACACCCCCCAGCACATGCAGAAGAAAGCCAGGACTCAGAGATCCGCTCAGCTGAGTCTACGCCACGTCACTAGCCCACAGAACCGTGAGCTAAACAAATAATTGTTGTTTTAAGACACTGAGTCTGTGGGTATTTTAGCGTGCAATGACAGCTTACTGTCACACGGTCCAACAATAAAGTATTAGATTATCCTTGTCACATGGAAGTAGGAGAAAACAGACCAGCTGTTATTTTAGCTGTTTAATGCAGGGCATTGGATGATCTCTAGATAAACAGGGAGAATTTCTGTTTGTGGAACCCTGCGGATTTCAGACCCTGTAATCTTCCCTGCGCTGGCCGCTTCTGTCTCTCAGACACACAGTTGCCAGATGGTTCCTGCCAGCCAAGCCCTGCGGGGCCAAGTTGCAAGGGGCTCCGAGCTGTCGCCCGTTTCTGTGGTTGGTCTGAACATTGACAATGGACTACAGGGGGACTTGGGAACCCCCCATGCTCCTGAAGAGTAGCAGGGACCTTTGCGTACAGGCTGCCATGTCCTCTGACATGACGGTCCAAACCGTGCCTGGGAAACCATGGAATGGCACCGAGGTGAGCGTTTGCACACACAGAGCTTGGCGAGCATTACTGTCGGAACTTGTGTGTGTCGAATGAGTAAGTGACAATGTCCCGCCTGTTGGCACGTGTTCTGTGCAGGACAGCCAGCCTGGGATGGAGGCCTTCGCGAGCAGAGGTCGGTCCACGAATCCTGAGTATGCAGATGCTGGTCCGAGCCTCAGTTTCAGGGCACGTGTGACCCCAGTGGGGTCACAGCACTGGTCGTGCTTTTCCACGGAGTCACCCCAGCACTTCAGCGCCCAACACGTGAATGGCATTTTGGAAATAACAAATGACACTTAATATCTTTCACATCCAGCACTGGAACACACACAGAGATCATCACGGCCCCCACGGCTCAGTTTCGTGGCACACTCGTGAGCGAGGCATGGGACCTCCTCTCCCCCACGCTGCGTCTCACCTTCTCTCTTTCCCTCGGAACTGAGACACTCCACAGGCGAGCGCGGGCGCAGCGCCAGCCTCCCATCCTGCCATCCGTGCCTCGGAGAAAACCACTCCCAGACCTGGACGGACAACCTGGCTCGGCGATTTCCGCTGGTCCGCATGCTGGCGGCATCAGGCATTTCCTACCTGTAATCTCATCTGATCGCCACGACAGCCCTTCCGGGAGGGTACATCCTCCTACGCGGGAGATTAAGACTCAGCAGCTGAGGCGGAACAAAGCCCCGCAAGGTCAAAGGCCGGGAGGGAGGCGCTGAGATGTGAACTCACCGGGAGGAGGGAGTCCCCTACCCCGGCTGACAGGTGGGTCCCTTCGGCGCTGTGCCCCCCGCCTAAGGCGCCTGCTCCTTTGACGCCTGTTTCCAAAGTTCCCAGCGGCCCGGAACCAACAGAGGACACATCTCATTGACAGGTCTCTTGCAGAACAACCGTGCAGGTTGTGCAAAGTATTCAGAGTCCAAACGGGCGTCTCAAAATAACGTGGCAAAGTGCGTTCATGAAAATGCAAAACGCTTCGTCAGGCTGAACGCGCTGGGCTAACGTTCAGGCACAGCCGCCGACCATCTGCCGTGGGGGCCCGTGCCAGCTAATGCGCCTAACAGGACTGCTAATGCCGTGGCGAGGCGACACCCGAAATAATTCTGTGGTGTCATCGTGCATGGGCCGCTAAAACGTCGAAATGTGTTTCTAACCAACCTAGGGGGAAGTTCCGGGCCCTCCAGAGCATGTTTAATTCACATGGGCGACTCCTACATTTCCGTTATTCTTATAAGTCTGAGATATTATTACCAAGTGGCGGGACAGCTAGCACTAATTACTGCTGGGCTGAGCTGCAGCCTCTGTCATTAAGACAGAAGGAACGTCTCGATAATTCTACGTTTAATTCCAAGAGCCCCCCCGGCTCTGCTCTCTTGAGGAAGCCTGGCTCTGGGAAGCGGGACACAGCCTCCCGGCCTCACCGTCCCAGGCAGTGAACCTACTGTGTGTCTGCAGGGAAGGACGCTTCTGAGCCCACCAGAGACACTTGGCAACATCCACATCCCCACACCTTGCCCGCATTTTGGGGAATGTTTTCCCACCCGGGGATGCAGAGAGAAGCAGCTTGAACTAAGGGGAGACTTCGTCACTCGAGGGCTTGGTGCGATGTGATTTCAGAGCCGCGTGTTGGGTCAGTACCGTGCGCAGGGTGGACACCTGCCTCCCGGCAGGGTGTGAGGGTAAAGTCAGCTCACACACGAGGGATGCGCTGGGAACAGCGGCACACTATCAGCTGTCACCATCACCGCCATCATCATCTTCATCATCACAACCACGTGTGCCGGAAAAGCACCGCAGCGGGCCGCCCTCTGCCCCTCCAACCCGCAGACGCGCTCCTGGCTCATCGAGAGACTCGATGACCTGGCTGGCCCATAGCAGGTGCAGGAAGTGGCCTGTGGGGATTCCGCGCCCGGGCCTGGGGGACACCCCATGAGGACCGCAGTTGCCCGGCTGGGACGACCCCTGGCTGCAGAGTCCCATCGATGCGCCTGGTGGCTGCCCCAGCCAAGCTCCCAGCCGCCTCTCACAGCCAGCCCAGGAGAGCCTTCCGCCACGTCCAACCTCAGCCCCCGGACTGCACCTGCCGGGGAGCCCGGGCAGGTGGCTGGCTGAACCCGGGCACCCAGGGGACCACGAGCAGCCGTGACAGAGTGAGGTTTCTACTCAGCTTCACGTGGTCCCCGTGGCCGAGTGCTGTGAGTTTGAACTCACGCCAGACGTGGATCCAAGGCCGTCCCTGTCTCTCCCGAGCCTGTCTTTCTGTCTCTCTCTCTCTCTCAGGAAACAGAGATGCTCCTGGCCCAGGCTGAAGGCGTCCTGCAAGCTCGTAGGGGGACAAATGCACAGACGCAGCTGTCGCCGTGGTTATGATCTGTAAGGCACCGGGACCGAGGGTTAAAACAGACACACACGTCGTGCTCTTAGCGGACAGATGAGTGTCCATTTCCCAGCCTGGGCTGGGAGCGGTGGTCAGAGAGACTTGCCAGAGGGCACGGAGTTGTCCATCCTGCCATTTCAGGGTCTGCCTCTAATGCAGGATGCGAATTTTTCACGCAGGGACAGAAATGGAACGTGCAGTGATCGTCCCAAACGTGGGAGGCTCCGCACAGGCACACTCAGTGCCCTGCCGGGCAGGTGCCGTCACTCTTCCAGTTTCTGATTTGTCCCTTTGGGGCTGAGTGGCCTCAGGGCCCCACGGCTCAGCCACGTTGAAGGAGCTGGGATTCGAACCCTTCCCGCACACGGAGGGCAGCCCCGTGCCCTTCCAGGCCTTGCGAGGCTGCCCCGGGTGGTGCTGCTTCCAGGAGCTGGCGGGACACACCCTCCTTGCCTGGTGCCAGGGCAGCTGGACAAAGAACAGAGGACGCCCGTCCTGGGGACACGGCCGGCGATTCTGCCTGTGACAGCAACACCCACCGCCTCACAGTGGCGGGCGGCCTGCGCGAGCTCCAGGCCGCCTTCACCCCCAGCTGCCTGGGTGTGGCCTTTCCAGAGGAAACCACACCTGTCTTCTCCACCCACAGGGAGCAAGATGTGAGCTGACGCCTGGCCGCAGGGCGCAGGCGGCGAGCGGAGCCTGAGAGCTGCGTGAAACAGGGCTCGGCGGCTCACAGCGGGGAGGGGGCAACGGCGCCGCCCCACCATCGTAATGTGATAAATGGGTGATTGTTCTGTAATTAAAATGCTTTTAGTAATAACAGACCTTCATGTTTGTCAAACGCTCAAGTGTGTTTGAGCATTGTCATAAAACATGGGAAAATTAAGGAGCACTCATTGTTCATTAAACCCTAGAACATTCTAACGCCAGATGAGTAATTTCAGGACAAATAAAACCAACCATCCGACCGACAAATATTTCCCACGTACAGGGGAAGGAAAGTGGGCTACGGGGGAATTCAAGCCGATCAAACAGTTGTGCCCAAAGCTCCGACGCCTGACAGAGCCCAGGCCCGCCCTGCGAAGACTCCTGTTAAGACACTCCGCGGTTTCGCTTAATAAATACGTTTTCATAAACAGAGCTCAACAGATGAGGAGCTCACGGCTGGGGTGGAAGACCACACGTTGCCCGCGGATCCCACCTGCGGCTCACCTGGGACGGACGGGTGTCACCCTCCAGGTGAGGCTGAGCGCAGGACGTGAGCTCCCGCCTCCCCCGAGAGGCCCCGTCGCTGGCGAGCAGCTGCCTGTGCGTGTTCTGGAGGGTTCGGTGACTGAGCCAGGGCCGGACCACACCGCTGAACACACACACACGCACACGCTTACACATACAATGCCCCACAAACATACGATACCACACGCACACCACGCACACCCCACACCACACACACACACAAACAGGCACCTGTGTAGGGGAGTGCAGAGGTGATGTCCCTGCCACTCTGCTCTGGGAGGCCGCGCCCAGCTGGAGGAAAACCATCCCAGGTGGCGTCTCTCCCTGGGTCTCCAAGCCCAGTGGCCGCAGGCGACCACGTCTGGGTCAGGGGAAGGGGTCATCGCAGGAAAAGCCAAACTCTTCTCGGGCGGGGAAACCAGAGTCACTGCTTCTTGTTTTACGTATTTCAACCAAGAGGGTGACGTGAGCCCGTGCGCAATGTTAGTCACTCATGCACCTGCGCCCGCGGACGGAAACTTCAGTTCCTGTCAAGCCGGCGCGCGGCCCGCGCACTGCTCTGAAGGCTCGGGTCAGCACGCGCACCGATGGCCCGACCCACGCTGCGCTGGGCCCAGCGTCCGTGCCGGGGGTGGCGCTGGGGCCCAGGATGCCATTGAGCCGACAGAGCACGGGCCCGGAAACGGCAGAGCGCTCAGCCGGAGCCGCAGAGCTGCGACGTTGCAGTGTTCGCAATCGCCGCCACCCGTGCACTCGTGGGCCTCACAGGTGATTTCGCAGCATTCGGACTCAAGAGAGGGGCAGAGCGGGGACTCAGGCTTAGGTTTTCTGGACGTAGAATGTTATTCTTGATGAGTAAATAATTTTCTTCAGAAACGGGATCTTTAAATGATCCGGTAGCTCCTTGGAGACTTTCCAGTACATTATGTAGCTGGTGTCTCACTGAGCCTCACGGTGGCGGGGGCGGGCGCGTGTTCCGAGGGGGGCACAAAGCCGCAGGGGGAGGGGAATACTGGGGAGGGGGACACAGAGCTCAGATGGCCGTGCCGGGAGTGGTCACAGGGGGCGGGGAGGGGGAACCTCGCTTCTCTCTTTTGCAAGAAGATCCCCGCAGTCTGCGCTGCAACTGGAATCTGCTTTGCTCTGCAGCGTCACTGAGAGGTACTGAGGTCAGCAACGATTGCTGAAGACGTTTGTCACTGAGTCTTTTGAA
>CAUYRT010100057.1:0-71855 GCA_963574885.1 Lepilemur ruficaudatus | reverse complement strand
GTCTCTACTAAAAATAGAAAGAAATTAATTGGCCAACTAAAAAAAATAAATAAATAAAAAATAGTTCATCTAAGCCATACCTGATTTCAAAATAAACTTGGACCTGAAGAGATGCAGATTCAGTAGAACTAAGAAACTTTGCATCTTAGTGGGTATTATCCAGCTCAAATGTTAAAATACAATGTACATTTTAATTAAGTTGATGAATTTCAGACCTGGAAGAAAATCTGTATGTTTGAGAAAGAAATATGGTGTTTTATTAGAAGCATATATTTATTTGTTGTTATTTGCAGAGCTTGGCTTGTCATTTTTTGCAGGTAAACCTTGGGGTTGGGGTAAGAGGGGAGAGGAAGCAAGTCTTCTGTGGGGAATATTCCGCACAAGATTGATGTACTTTCCAAAATTAATGTCAGTGGAAAGTGAATGGTCAGAACAGCATTATAGAAGACAACAGACATGTTAGGGTGCCCAATATAATTGCTACTTGGTATTCTCTGTGGAAATAAAAATTTGCATGGCAGAAGAAGAAAAAATTGTCTGTATCTAGCCTCTATATGAATTAAATCAATAGCAAAAAATGTTTATTTTTTCTTAAAACAATAAAATAAAAATTATTATCTAATCAAACAGGGTTCTATATAATTGCTAGTAAAATCTTAACGTAAGGTAAGATTAGTCAAAGCAATTCAAATAGAAATGTTTAAAATGTGATATATGTAAGGCTAAAATTTCTAGGAGGATAGCTTAGACAAATATCAATAGATTTGGTCACAGATGCAAAGTTTTATTGGATGTTCTAATACCATCCTACACTACATCAAAGTTATTCCCAAATTTAATATTTGAATTTTCTGTTTATTTTGGATGGTAGCATTAACCAGGAACCAGATTCACAGCCAAACCGAAATAAAGACAGCAGAATTGGTTATCTTCATGTCGATGTGGAAGCTGTACCTAAGGTTTCTCTCAGCTCTCTTATAAAATCTTCATTGTCATATGTTTACTCAAGCTAACAGGGCTTCTAGAGTCCTGTGCTTCTGAACTTTCAACATATTCTATCCATTGTTTTGACTGATGTTCTGATTGCTCTTGTGGAAGAGAACAGTATCTTCCGCCAAGTTATGCAATACCCCTTTTTCCTCTGTGATTACCGCTCAGGCACTTGGAATGAACCTCATGATAATTCCCTGAATAATTGAAAACATTTTCATGGGAAAATATAGATTTCTACTTTATTATCCTTTTACCTACTTTTCCAAGTGTACATTATATAGGTAATGTTTACAAATTTTAAATTATTTTTTATAATTAAATATTTTATACTGAAATCATCTTTCCCCTCTAGCCACAGTTATTAAAGCACAGTACCTTCCAAACATGATTATTCTTTTTCTTCCAAACATTCTTCCAAACATGATTATTTCTTTTTTATTCATAATTTATTATCACATTATCTATAATATTTAAAATAATTATCGTCACTTATGAGTACACAATTGTTTACATTCATAACCTCACTGTATCATCATAACAGCTCCTGAAAGTTACTGAGCTTCAGATAGCACGAGACAGAGATGAGACTCAAACATGTTTCTGAGAGATTCCAATGCCAATGTATTTCACAACATCATGGTCACTGCAATCAACTCCCTTCTGTTCCAACTCAGGGAAAAGGTATTTGCCTAAATTTGGCCGAAATCTCTCAGAGTTTATCAACAATTGATTATTGATGATCCTACTTCTTGAGCCAAGTAGTTATCAATCACTAAATGACATTCCAAGTCAAATGATTTCAGTTTAGGGTTTTTACTGCTACAATTTGGATGGAACAGGAAACCAGTATTTTAAGTATGTAAAGAATGGAAAAATAAATACCACATGTACTCGATATTAAATTGGAATTAACCGATGGGCACACAAATGTACAGAGAAAAGTGAAACTTACTGGAAATCAAGCAGGGGGAGGGCAGAGTAGAGGAGGGGGAAAAAACCTACCTAAAGGGTGCAGTGAACACTATTTCAATCATGGGCACACTTGTAGCCATGACTCAAGCATTATAGAAGCTATCTATTTAACCAAAAATATGTGTATCCCCTTAATATTTTGAAATAAAAAACAAAAACTGTGAAGCAAAATATATAATGAGAATACAGTGATTGAGTTGGAAGACAGTTTTCAGTGAACGAAAATTCAGAAGATTGTAACATCAAAGAAACTGAAGAAAAATAATAAATGTGCAGGTTAGGTAAAGAAAAACCAAAACAATAGTACATAATGGTTGGGATGTAGACAACCTCACAAATGGAAGAAAAAATATTCAAAGATAAAACATAGAAAAATATCTGATATGAGGAAAAATAAACAAAATACAAGAAAAGACATAAAGGATCCATATAACATAATTAGTAAGAGAAGTGGTATATATATGTATATTGACATGGATATATATGTATATCCATCTTCTGAAAATTGCTTTAGTTTGATCTCATTCATTCTATTTTATCTTTATTATTTTCTAAATATTCTGAAATTTCAATTCTAACCTTCATTTCTGATGGGGTTATTTATTAAATAAGAGAGGGATTTTTCTGTTTCTTTATTGTTACTTTTTTATTAAAATTAGAGTTTATACTCTGTACTGTATTTAATTTTGGAAATTATTTAGGTAATATTTGTGGATAAATTTAGTACCAATACTATATGCATATAAGTCCCCTTATTAATTATGCATACACACCATCTATAAAATGTCAAAAAAACATGTTCTGAAAACATTATACAGGTAGATATGTCTATATAGAGATAAATATTTATAACATTTTCCTTATCAACTGCACAGACATACATAAACACAGGTTAAAGACTATAACTCGAAAATATACAATAAGCCTTTTTTATTATGTTCCCAACTTAGAAAAATGGGTCATAAATTAGGCCATGATTATTAGCTCAATAGTTGTTAAAGTTTCAATGTAGTGCAAAACTTAGTCTCTGGTCATAAAAAACAAATAGTTTCATAAGAAAAATACCATAAGTTTCTCTCTTTAATCCCATTCAAAATGGAAATCAGAATTGCAGTTGTAGGATATTTAGAAAATATTGAGAAATATAAACATATAAGATAATATATAGGCATATATTATATATGACATGTAATATGATATATACCTACTATATAATAAATAATAATAAATATATATTTTATATACACATAAGGAAGAATTTTAAATGTAATAAATTTACCCAAGATAGTTTTTTGGAGAGAAAATATCTGGAAAAAAAAAACAACTAATCAGGAGCAAGAGAAAGCATAAATAGACAAAATTAAAAATAAATTTGAGTTAATAGCCAGTGTGGAAGGCCTAAGTTCTTTGCCCCATCAGATGGAACAATCTAAGCCCTCTCAAACATAGCCTCTGAGCTTGTCCATATCACATGCTTTGTCCAGTGGAACATAAGTAAATGCAGCAGAGACTGGAGGCTGGATAAGTGCTTGCATGTTGGGTGGTTTCTTCTTGGAACCCTGAGACAACCAGGCTATGATAAGTCTAGAGTAACCTACTAGGAGAGGAAAAGCCATGTTAAGAGAACCAAGGTGTCCTAGTGGACGGCCAGCACCAATTGCCAGATGTGTGAGTGAGTACATCTGAACCCTCCACTTTCCAATGAGCCGTCAGATAACTACAGCCAATGCGTGATCCCAGGAAAAACTAGCAGAAGGACTTTTCAGATTGCTCACCTACAGAATCATGATAAATAATAAACTATTGCTGTTCTAAACCATTAAGCTTTGAGATGATTTGTTGTGTAGCAATAGATAAGTGAAAAAACCAGGGATATAGAGGACATTCAAGTATTCATTAGAAAATACTTTGTTCAAGTTCATGAATATTATTTTCATCAATGCAATAAAATAGAAAGTTCAGAAATGAAGACAAATTCATTCTGGAACTTGGTATATGATGAGGGTGGAATCTCATGCAAATGGTAAAACAAGATACTCATAAATCTTTTGGAGACAAATGGCTAGCTTTTTGGAAAAATTAAAACTAATCCTTACTGATTAAACATAACATTTTCCACATGACTCAAATGTTAAAGTAGAAATATGAAGTTGTAAAATTATTAAAGTAGGCAAATATTTCCGTAATGTTGGATTGTAATTGGGCTTTCTGAGCAAGACACAAAAACTTAGAAGCCACAAAGGATAAAGTGGGCAAATTTGACTATAAGAGAGTTAAAATTTTTTGCTTGATCACTAAGTAAAAAAAAAAGCCATTAGCTTAACCACAAAGGGGAATATCATTTAGTATTAATTTCCTTAACTGCAGCAAATGTTTATTATATGAACTGTTTAACATTTTTTTGTCTTTATTGAAGTATAATTTACATATCATGTCTTTACTCCATTTTAAGTGTACAATTAAATTGTTACTAGTAAATTTACCAAGTTTTACAGCTATTCACCTGTTTAACATTTTTTAACTGTATTACTATTTTAGCTGTATAATGAGAAGTTATGTAGTGCCTAGTCTGCAATACGTCAGGGTGAACTTAAATAAATCTGCTTGGCTACAAACTCCACGTCATAGGGGCTCCAAGCACTTATTACTTAAGAACACTGAAGAATGGTATTATAAACATACACCGGCAAAGCATTAACTGTTGTGACTGTGGAAGACAACAAGGTGCACAGTGACCTCTTTTCAGGAGCTCTTTGAGGACTCCTCGCCCTTTCGTAAGCATCAGGTGGATGGACAAAGAGAACTGAGTGCTTATGACTACACTTGGGTCCAGAAATTTGGATAAGCATTATTCAAAATCAATGGCCTTTAGCCACCATCCCTGCAGACCCCGTGTTTCACTGTGCCGGCTCTACCAGAGGCTTTGATGGTAGAAGATTCCTCCATCTACTTCTTCAAGCTGAACAATGTATATTAATAACTGCACAAAATTTCTAATGCATCAATGTGGGGGATGTACATGGGAGTATCACAGACGAACAAAAAAAATTTATAAGTTTGTTCCTGTTTTGGTTTGTTTCCCTCCTGATTACTCCAAAACCAACAGGAATATGGAAGCTTCTTGAAAAAAGAACGAATTTTTATGTCTTCTTTTTCACAACCCTCGACAATGAACAAAACCTGCTCTTAACAACCACCACATCAGCATTACAGAATCTGGATAAATGAAGCTTTCTAAATTGGAATTTCAAAATCAGAGCCTCACAGGACACAAGTTAATCAATTATAAGTACAAACTTCAGCAAGAGCATAGGGTACACTGAAAACAGATCAATTATTTTAAAGATGTCCACACACATTAAAGCATGATACAGATTAAGACTAGGGAAAAAAAATCTTTGTGTCCTATTTTGAAATCATGTTTAATGCTTAATGTAAAGGTCACATGGTGTTAAATTAGTACTTAGATATATAGAAATTGCAAATGGCAATGAAATAATTAAAGCTCTCAACAAGAAGCATACTTTTGAATGAATTAGGTCACTGAAGGTTATTAAAGCCTGCACCATGTAAGGCTGGAGTGGTGTCATGGTAAACATTTATCACATTTGTTGCCCAAACATATTTTCAAGCCCATATCAAACAAAATGAGTATTTCAAAAGACCAGCCAAGACCAGAAACAGGTGAAGTTAATGATTATGCAAATTTGAACCTTTGTTTTCCAGAGGTTTAAAAAAAATTCAGCACCTGTCTCTCTTTATTTCATTTTAGCCTCAACAGTATGGCTAAGAATTCTTAACTATATTTTTATTTTTAAAAACCAGTACTCACATACCTAAAACTCACAATTAGTTTCATTTTACTGGTAGGTTTTGATTTAACTTTTTTTAAGAAAAAAAAAAGAGTGCACTTTGGTATTTGGTGATAAAATAAATATTTACAAAGTTATGCCAGGAGATAATTGAAAAGATTTTTTGCCACCTGAATTGCCTTTTCCCCTGAGACTTACTGAGATATAATTGACAAATAAAAATTGTATATATTTAAGATGTGCAATGTGATGTTTTAATATACTATATGTTTTAATATATGTGATGTTTTATATGAGTAGTGCAATGATTACTACAATCAAGCTAATTGGCATATCCACCACCTCACATAGTTACCTTTTATTGTGTACGTGGTGAGAACATTTGAGATCTGCTCTCTTAGCAAATTTCAAGTATGCAACACATTGTTATATTACCGATAGTTGTCATGCTGTACATTGCTCTCCAGAATTTATTTCATCCTGCATAAGTAAGACTTTGCACCCTTTGATCAACATCTCCCCATCTCCCCTACCTCCACTTCTGCTGGCAACCACAGTTCTACTCTCTGCTTCGATGGTCTTGACTTTCTGAGATTCCACATGTGAGTGAGATCAGGCAGTAATTGTCTCTTTTCTCTGCACCTAGTTTATTTCACTTAGCAGAATGTCCTCCAGTTCATCCATATTGTCACAAATCACAGGATTCCTTTATACTGCATTTCCTTTATCCATTCATCCTTTTATGGACACTTAGGTTGATTATTTATCTTGGCTATTGTGAATAATGCTACATTCCCAAATTCACTTAGCACAGACAAGAGAGGCATGGCTTCACCACAGCAAATGGTGGTGAAGATTATAGCTGGCAGGGCTCTGAGTGAGTCAGTAAGTCTGTTTTGTGCTTTTGATAAGAACTAATATTAGATGACCTCAAGAGAATGTCAGAACTGTGATATGCATGCCCAAAAAGCTGGTGCGATCTCAAAAACATTGAGAGCAAATGTGAAATTAGTCCTGCCTTAACCTGTTCTGACACAACCATTTCCAGAATTGCATTTTGGCTCTGTGCTTTACACTTTTAAAGACACACAATAAAACTGTGTTCAGAGAATAGTGGAAGAACTGGGGTCTATCATTTGAAGAAAGGCTAAAAGCAATGGGAAGGTTTAACAAAAGGAAATAAAAGATCTGGTGGTGGTGGTGGTATGTGTGCATGCCTGTTTGTGAAAAAGAGGGTGACCACAGTGTTTTGCACTATATTTTCAAATATTTGAAGAATATCAGGAAAGGTGGGGTTGGACTTGTCCTTTGTGATCCTGGAGAACTACACTAAAACCCTGTAGTTTGAAACTATAAGGAGAATAACATCAGGTCCACATGAGAAGTTATCTACAGCAGTTAGAGCAACCAAAGGTGAATGGGCTTCTCAGGAAGCAATGAATTCTCTGTCTTTGGTGAACATTTAATTACAGTCTGGGAATATTGTAGAGGAGATTGAAGCATTGAATTGACCACATTCTTGTTTTGTTTCTTTGTCTACGTGTTCATTCTTTCAGTTGTTCATTCATTTGTGTAAGAATTGTGCAATATGCCACCCATATGAAAGGTTTAATAGGAAAAAAAATGTTTTCAAAATTTCAGTCCACTCTATTTAGTTGAAAGGGCAAAAGTGCTACAAAGCTAGTCAATTATCCTACCTTACTATATTTCTCTCTTAAAATGGTTAATGCTGGATAATTTCACATAAGAAGTAGCCCTTGATTTTATGGAAATTCTGGCTGAGTGACTTTATTGCTTATTAGCTGCAATCTGTTAAAATTCAACTAAGGGCAATAACTATAGAGAGGCAGGTACTGGGGAAAGTACCAGGCAATATTCCCTGAGAAGGCATTTCTGAAGATGAACAATACAAGGGCAGACTTTTCTCCCTACACATTGCAGAAAGGAGGTAGTAGACATCGGAATTGCATGAAAAAGAAAATCAATTAGCGAGAAATTTCAAAAGTTTATACAATGTCTTTCACTATCAGAAAGAGACATAATTTTTCAAAGCATTGAATTGAAAATGAAGTGGGTAGTCTCAATGCGTTAAAAAAATTTACTAAATTATTAGGTTTTTTTTCTCATGCTTATCCTCTATTGCAGTGTGATAATTTTGGGTCCATTTTGATAGTAATCTCTTCCAAAATTCTGTAGCACTTTCTGCATTCTCACCTTCAGTAGCAGCAATTAACATCTTAAACGTTTGCCTTAAATATTAGAAAGTCTTAAATTCTGCTATCTTACAAAACATCGCAATTTAGCCTTTGCAGCCTTAAATTATGGGGAATGTTATTCTGCTTTTGGGATGGAGGTCCTTCAAAGAATTCATTTAAAACAGATACCTGTTTCATCAAAATCGAAAACTTGATTCAATGTATAGCTGCCTTCTTCAATTAACTTCAATATATTAATAACTACTGGAAGTTCTTTAGTGGCATTCTCATCTGCACTCATGGCTTTACCCAACAGCTAGAAGTTTTGGAGACTGTAGTGATGCTTGAAACAACCAAACTAGCCAGTACTACTGCTGAAAGGAGCCACTTTTCCCAGCTTTGACAATTTCTACGTAAAGTCTTCACATATAGGTAGTACTGTCTCTTACATTGTGAGAAAGGTTATTCCTGATTTTTTTTTTTTTTGCTGTTGTTCTTCAATCCATATATTCAACAATCTTTCCACCTAAGACAATTTTTATTTCTCTAGGTTTTGTACTGATTTGACTTCATAGCACTTGGAGCTGTTGCAGGCATAGATCTTTCTTTTCTTGTCACAGTTTTGTCTCTAATGGCCCACAAGGTAGATACCTTTATTTCTGTTGCTCAGGAGATACCACAGAGTCACTCTTTTCTTTCAAAATGCTGTATTATTTCAAGTTTCTCCTCAAAACTTAAAAGCTTTCCTGCTTGACATTTTTGAGCCAATATGCTTTGACATGTTTAAGAAGTTGGATGAGTGGGTTTTTTTTTTTTAAGATAGTTCCTAAATGCAAAAGAATAGCAAAACAATCTTGTAGGATGAGACACACAGCAAGTTGAGGTGTGTGTAGGTGTGCATTTTTGTACATTCCCCTGGCTCTAATCAGCTGGTGCAGATTTCTGTGTTCACCTGGTGTATCTCATAAACAAATACAATATTCATGATGTATCCTCAAATTGTTCCTTAATATATGAATCACTTTGGGACAAATTTTCATTTTCAAACAAGTGTTTAGCACTTATTAAACTACTAATTAAACCACTTAAATCAGATATCCCATGGAACATTCAATTCAGCATATTGAAAACTTAGCTCATTATTATTTTTTCTTTTTCTCTTTCTTTCTTCTTGGCCCATGTTTCTACCTCAGTGAGAAATACCACCACTATCTGTGTTGACTAAGCCATAAACCTGGGTTTCATCACCTCTCTGCCTCCACCCCTACCTCCAGTCAGCCACATCCTGTCCGTTCCACACCCTAGGCACTTCATGTATATCTCTTGAATTCTTCACATCCCCACTACCACTCCCTTAATTCACAATCCCATGCCTTTCTCACCTGGATTATTGATTCAGTCTCCCAAAGTCTAGAGCTGGTCTTCTCTCATTCACTTTCTTCTCTGCAGCCAATTACATGTCTACATAAAAAAATTTGATCTTATCTCTTCCCTGTTCAGAACCTGCCCTTGGCTCCCCACTGACAACAGGTAAAGCTTAATGCCCTTCATATGGCTGAAGAGGCCTTTTCTTCACCCACACACCCCTTACCTTTCAAGCCTCATCCTTTGTGACTCAATTCCTGCCCTCACACTTAGGCTCAAGTCTCAGACCATTCTGTTCTTTCTCTTTCTCTCCACTCCCATCCCTCCGAGTCAGCTCTTGGGTCTTGTTCAAATAAACTTCCCTTCTGAAACTCTTCCCTTCTCCAAGGTACCTAGCTTGGGCTCCATAGCACGTTTCTCTGTCAGGGTATCTGTTGCACAACTATAATTCCCTGATTACCCACCACTTGTCACCTCAAAAAAGTGTCCGTGTTCACTGTTGAATCCATGGAACCTAACATATGACTTGGTATATAATAGTAGCTCAATGAGTATTTGTTGCCAAGAGTGAGTGAAGGCAGCCTAATGGCATGTTTCACACCTGGGCAATCAAACACTTACCATGCTGTCTACTCCCAGGCAAGTTTCACTTGGGCTACCCTAAGCTTGGTCAGAAGTTTGTCTAATGTCCTATGGAAAATTATGGAGTAACAATGTTCCACTACTTCTAAAAACTACGCTCAATCAGAATTCCCTAGTTCCTACCTATATGGTAGCTTTATTCTATAAGAGGTTTCATTTGATACCATGTTACTAGAGAAATGTGTGTGGTAGTTACACAGAGCTTAAAGAAACTTGAAAAATCATGTATTTCAATCACCTCACTTTAAAGAAACTGATACACTTAGAGCTTTAGTTACTTGGGATTTTTTTTTTTGTTTTGTCAGCTTTATTGAGGCATAATTAACAAACAAGAGTATTAAGTATTTGTTAAATAATATTCAGCTTTTGGTGGCAGAGCTTGGATTAAAACTCAAGTCTTATGATTTCCACTTTAGAATTTTTGGATTCATTACCCTTTTCCAAACCGTTCTCATTCTACATAAATTAAGAGTCTAGAGCTCTATTTTGCAGTTAGTTTCAAAAACTTTTATGCTGAAGATCACCTACCACACTGCTTTTTGTTATAACAGTAAAAACTATTTAATTTAGAATAGTGAATATCATAATAAATTTTGATTTAACATGAATGGACTTCATTATTTCTTCAGATATCAGCCCAAAGAATAATTAATGATTATTTTTTGACTTTTAAAATCATATTTATTGACATTACTATTTATTGACAATGACAACAAAAAGTGTAAATATTTAATTTGGAGTATAAATCAAGATCTTTCTGGAAGTTATGACTAGAGCCCTTCCTCAGGTTACTCACTATAGTAACAGCAACAGAACTCTCGCATCTGTAGAGAGCTATCTATGTGAACCTCATCACAGGGGACCAATTCATGTGTTTTAGAAATCAGAAAAAAGCTAAATATTCTCTAGCAACAAGTTTATCTTATTTTTCCCTTAGCAGAGCTTAACAACGCTTACTATTATGCTGACTCAGTCACCACCTGAGTCAGGTTGCAATCAACCCACCACCACCACTCTGGAGATGTTTCATTCTGATTGCAGGACTCCACTTATTCATCCTCCTGTGTAACTTGCTCATGCCTATAGGCCCTTATCTCAGCCTAAAGGCATTTCATTAGCTTCTTGCTGAAATCATCCCTTAGAAGGGGACCTTGGTTATAGTAGACACTGTGATGGATTCATTCATGAACACACGAATATATACATATACATGAATATATAAACTATAAACACCATATGCTATATATACAGTAGGATACAAGAACCTAGTAGGATGAAATTATAAAGGATATCTATATTTTTCTCCTTATTGCCTCTGTAATCTCTTTTCTCCTCATCTCTGTATGAAAACTATAACAGGTCCCATAATTTTTCTGGTCACTCATAGATATTAATAATAAAAAAGTTCTTTTATCACTTCTGATTCTTCTATTTGACAGACCCTCTCCCCTTCCTGTGTTGGAATATCTCAAGCTCAGTCCTCATGCCTCTTCTCTCTGTTTATGTTCATCCTTTAGAGTTCTTCTCACCCCTGTGGCCTTAATACCACCATATGTTCAAGACTCTAAAATATCTGTTTGCAGACCCAGACTCTCCCCTTAACATCCAGGCTCACATCCGACTGCCTACTTGATGTCCAAGTGAACCCTAAATTTCCTCTATGACCTGCTTCTTTCCCACTCTCTCCCATTTCAATCAACTGCAATTGTATTTTTTTGACTGCTTAAGCTTAAAATATTGATGTTAACTTTTACTTCTTACCCCCTGCCACCCTTCCACATCCAGTCCATCAACAATTCCTGTTACCTACATTTTTAAAATAGATAAGACATTGCACCATTTCTTACAACCTCTCTTCTATCAGCCTTGCCCAAGTCACTCTCATCTCTCACCACCTCTCATGTGAATTATTTTAAGAGCCTCAAAACTTAATCTTTCTGGTGGTGCCCTTTCTCTCTACAATTTATTCCTGACATGGCATTCAATGTAAACATGTAAACATTGTTCACAAGGTAAGTATGCAATGTAGATCATGTAATTTTTCTGCTCAAAACTCTCTAATGGTCTCTCACCTCATTTATAGTAAGACTCAGATTCTTCACCACTATCTGATTTCCCTATTCTCGTTTCCCACTACTGCCTACGATACTTAGCCCTGTTTCAGCTGACCTGGTCTCCTGTAAACTGCTTCAGACCAAGCATACACCCGTCTCTGGGCCTTTGTATTCACTCTTCCTTACACCTCAGACTTTCATACCAATTCTACATTAAATAGCACCTTCTTCCCCATCTTTTCTAGCCCACATCAGCCTCGTTTATCTTTCCTTGTATTATTTTTCCTCATAGCACTTACCCGACATCACTTTATTTACTTGTTGTCTTTCTCCTCCTCTAGAATCCAAGTTCCATGGGAGCAGAGACCTTTTTTTAAATCACTACTGAACCTTGAACACAAATATTGTAGACCTGTAAGTGCTACAATATTCCAAATGAATGAATAAGTAAACAGAGATAGGATAATATAATATGAATATGATGGATTGTTAATTTAAGGGCCACGGGGAGTAAATTTAAAGATGACTCAGATTCTTCTGTATGTAACGCCATTTTCATTTGGAGTAGTTTATCTTAATTACACATAATTTTAGTAATTCAGG
The DNA here is from genome assembly GCA_963574885.1 of Lepilemur ruficaudatus. NCBI lineage: Eukaryota > Metazoa > Chordata > Mammalia > Primates > Lepilemuridae > Lepilemur > Lepilemur ruficaudatus. The sequence goes on along the minus strand of CAUYRT010100057.1, from coordinate 59,219 downwards.
TTATATTATATTGTGATATATTTGCTTCTTAGAACTTAATGTTTATGAAGTGTTCATAACTTGCTGAAAATGCTATGGAATAAATGAAGAACTCATCATACTCTAACTGATAAAAATATATGTATTTATCAGGAAGTTAATCTAATTAGACTGTTATTTCATTTCTCCAAATAGAGTATGACTATTATAAGAAATTTTTATCATAAATTGGTGATAATGATGATGATGATCGTGATGATGATGATAAGGTTGAGAAGGGGTCCACACTTGGAGCAACCACACATCTCTTTAATTGTATTAATAGGACCCAAGAAGAAGCCCCCACTCAGAGTATGCCTGCCCTTCTCCCAACAGATGGGTCATGGTCACTGAGTTCTGAACTGAGTCCCCGGGTTCTCAACATCTTCCACTGAATTAACAAGATTCAGGAGGGAGCAAGCCACAGACATCCACCCCTTCAGCCAACACTCACTGACTTGAGTCCATTCATCAGTAATAATCTCATGCCTTTTATTCCTGTTACTTGGGATACCATAAGAAGCCCCTTAACTCCAGATCCTTCCTCATCTGCACTCTCTAAGCCCCACAAGGCCCTGCCCATTCTCACTTCTATCTTATTTTTCGACTCTTTCTCAACTTTTGAACCCATGTCACTGTGCTTCTCCTCATCTTTTTCCTTCACAGAAAACCTGGTTATCCCCTGAGAATACAGTTTCCCTTGCAGTCTTTCAAGCAGTGGCTTTATTTTCTCCCACAGTTCTACAAACACTGGGAGCTTAGGTTGGAATTTTAGTCTATTTACATTTAATGTAATTACTGATAAAGTAGGACTTATGATTTTCTTTGCTTTTTTTGTATATTTTATGGGGTTTTTTGCACCTCCATTCTTCTAATATTGTTTCTTTTGTATTAAATAGATATTTTCTAATGTTCCATCTTAATTTTCTTGGTTTATTTTACTTTATTCATTTTTTTAGCTATTTTTTTAGTAGTTGCCCTGGGGCTTACAATTGACATTTTATTTTGAAACAATCCAGTTTGGATTAATATCAACTTAATTACAGTACTATACATAAACTTTGTTCCAATATAGTTTCATTCCCTCCTCCTTTCCTTCGTACTATTATGGTCATACAAGTTACGTTTTTATAAGCCTATCAACACAGTTTTATAATTATTTCTTTGTGCAGTTGTCTTTTAAATCAGATATGAGAAGAAAAGCCTTGCAAACAAAAATACATTTATATTATCTTTTATATTTACCTAAGGGGGAACCTTTACCAGGACTCTATTTTTTACATGGATTCAAGTTACTACTTAATGTCCTTTTCTTTCAGCCTGAAGCACTCCCTTTAGTATTTTCTGTAGGACAGATTTACTAACAAATTCTTTCAGATTTTTAAAATCTAGGAATTTAGGAATTCCTAGAATTTTAAAAATTCTAAGAATTTTAAAATCTAGGAATTTTCATATTTGAAGGATAGTGTTTTTGGATATAGAATTCTGTGTCAACAGTCTTTGTCTTTCAGCACTTTGTGAGTAGTGTTCAGGCAAGAAGTTAGCTTTCTGAGTTGGGGCAGAGACACAGCTTATTGCTAAGAGGAAAAGGGATACAAAGAAGGATGGAGCTAACTGAGCTAGGGTTTCTTTTTCATAAGTCACATTTCTGCATCCCTACATTATTTTGATTCAAATGTTATATAATTTAAAAATGTTAGAAAAACATATAATCAAATGGAAATGGAAACTTTTTATGCCAAATGAATAATCCATACAATGGAATAGTCTTTGGGAAGAAAAAGAAATAAACTACTAATACATGCAACAACATGGATGAATCTTAGTTGTATTATGCTAAGTGAAAGAAGCCAGATTCAGAAGGCTACATAGTCTATGATTCCGTTAGGTGACAATCTGGAAAAGGCAAAATTACAGGGACAGAAAACAGATCAGTGGTATCCAGCAATGGAACAAAGGAGAAGAGATTGACTGACAAAGGAAATGAGAGGATTGTTTTTGGAGAAAGAATATTCTGTATCTTGATTGTGGTGATGGTTATGCAATTATATACATTTGAAAAAACTGATAGAGCTGAGCACCATAATGGATGAATTTTATTTTATGTAAATTATACTCAGTAAACCTGACTCTTTAAAAAAACTAAATGGAAATTATTTTTAGTGTCTATTACTCGTAATTAGAATAGAATCCAAAGATTCAATTAGTACTTCTTGTTTTCAGTGGGATCCTTGATTACTCTGAAATTGTAAAGGGAGATGTTCATGCATTTTTCATCAGGATATTAAGTGGTATGGTGGATTTATTTTGATTAATTGTTAATAATTTAAATACATATTTAATCATCATCCTTTATCTTTGATGGTGATTTAAAACTTCTTGATAAGACTAATACATCAGAATTTTAAGATAAATATTCTCCCAAACATTAAACTTAAACAGAATTAGAGGATATTTTCATGAGGTCAGAAAAAATAAAATTATGAAAGGTGAAAAATTATTTGATTTGTTTTTGCTTCAATTTTGAGTAATAATTCCAGCAACTACTCTTCAAGTCAACTGGATCTCCAGAATATGAAGTCCATAAGTATATAACATTGTGAGAGTCTCTTCTAATTTAAAACCTACCCTCATTTGGATATGTAAACATACTCCCTCTCTTGTTTCTGTTAACTTTGGATAAGTTGGTCTATTAATATATCTTTAATACAATATCAAGTTTAGTGTTCTCACTTGATAATTATTCATCATCTTATGCAAAAACTGTCTAATTCATCATTCTCTCTTTTATCTGCTTATATTACTTCCATTTCAATAGAAAAGCTAGAATTATCAAATACTCAACTGTTCAGTGACAATTCAACATTTTTAAATATTTAGAATTCACGTTCAGAGCATATGTTTGCTTACAGAGGAAACTACTTCTTTATTCAAATTGACATTACTAAGTCAATTTTGAAGGAGCAACTAATGCAATTACATGGGATAATTTTTTTTAAAAAGGTCACCACCTTGGGTTATGGCAATACATATTTTTTCTGTAATGATTCTCTTCTTAATGGATATTTCAGAGTTTAGCTTTGTAGTAAATTACTTGCCTGTGACCCATGATACAGGTCAGCAATAGCAATATAAATCTAAGAACAGTTACTTTGAGAAAAACAATAAAATATGTTTCATTTTGTATATTCTGTTTTGTGGTACAAAAAGCTTGATATTTATAACTTTATACAGCTGAACTAGGATACTTTTACATTCTTTCTCAAATTTAACGTTTCTTCACTCTTATTCTAGAAAGTTATTTACCTGAAAAACTATGACTTTTTCTACGTTAAAGGTGAGATGGATTTCCTCACCCTAGGTGAGGTGATTAACTTGTGAAGTTTTGCAATAAAAATTATAGTGATGGCTAACAGTTTTTGATCACTTATACCCAACACATAAATTAGCCTAAGCCATTTGTATATAGGTACTCGTATTTATTTATTGAATGCATGTAAGGTAGCTACTCTTATTAACCCCATTTTAAAGATGAGGGAACTAGCTCACAAAAAGGCTCCATAACTTGCCTAAGGTCCCAGAACTTGGACTAGAACGCATGCATTCAGCTCTGTGACAAGCTGTAACCATGGCTTAGAAAATTTCTAATAACCCAGGCTACATAGAACTCAGTTTAATGCTCTGGTGCTCATCCATTTGATTCTGTGTTGAGACAGAGTGAGTAATTCTACCATAATAGAATAGTTCTAACCCATAAGAGATGTTTGTGATCCCTAGAGCCTGGACGCTGTCCCTCTCCATGGCCTTGTATGTAGGTAGCGAGATAACTCAGAAAATAAAGCTTACTCAACAGCCTTTGATGGTGAAAATGTCAAGGAAAGTCCTTGAGTAGCATATAGTTAAAAATTTGTAAGGAAAATTAAACATAATATCCTCTCTTTGGAAATTCCAGAGTATATTTTTACAGAGATGCTATGATGAAATTATTATGATATTTGGAGTCAAACAATCAGAGTTCAATTATGAAACTGCTACAAACTTGAGTTAGTGTGTGACATGGAGTAATTTGCTAACCTTCTATGAGATTTAGTTTCCTCATCTCTTATACAGGAGATTAAAATAGGTTCCAAGGGTCTTTTAGTGTTAAAATTTTGTCATATTATTTAAATTTTTCTCAACAACTGGAAAGTACCACTTTAATTAGAACACATTTTCAAGTCTTATGATCCATAAATATGATTACACTTGAAACTAGAACACTATAATTTAATTTACTAAAATTTCATCAAGACTCACCTAAAATCTAGGGAGAAGGTTGAAATGAAGAGGAACATAGTTTAAAATATATCTTCATTTTACTTTGGAAAATAATTTTAAAACTCTTTGAAAATAATAAAATTGGAATGCAACAATGTTTTCATAATTCCTTGAACAGGCAGGTTCTTTAGAGAATGTCTGTCTATTTGAAACTCAATTGCACATTTGAATCATATACAACTCCTCAAACAACATGAAAAATTTTAGATATTTCATGAATCAGTATTCAGGTTTCTATGACAGACCAAAGAAAGATCAGTTCATTTGTACATCTGAACAATACAGCAAGGCACAATTTACCTTCCTTCTCTCTCTTTTTTTAATTTCAGAATATTATGGGGGTACAAACATTTTGGTTAAGTGTAATGCCTTTGCCTTGCCCAAGCCAGGGCTAGAGATCTACCCTTCCCCCATAGAGTGCACTCTGTCTTCATGAGTTGTGAGTTTACCTACCCCCACCCCACCATCTGACTGGCACCCAATGAATATTACTACCATGTGAGCACCTTAGTGTTGATCAGTTAGTACCAATTTCATGGCAAGTACATGTAGTGCTTATTTTTCCATTCTTGTGATACCTCACTTCAGAGGATTGGCTCAGGCTCTATTCAGGATAATATAAAAGGTGCTAGATCATGATCATTTTTTTTAGTTGAGTAGTATTCCATAGTATACATATACCACATTTTATTAATCCACTCATGTGGATGGGCACTTGGATTGTTTCCACATCTTTGCAATTGTGACTTGTGCTGCCATAAACATTCGAGTACAGATGTCCTTATCACAGAATGTCTTTTATTCCTTTGGGTCGATGTCTAGCAGTGGGAGTGCTGGATCAAATGGTATTTCTATTTTTTGCTCTTTCAGGTATCTCCAAATTATTTTCAACAGGGGTTGTACTAATTTGCAGTCCCACCAGCAGTGTAAGAATGTTCCTGTCTCTCCACATCCATGCATCCAGCATTTGTTGTTTTGGGACTTTTTGATAAAAGCCATTCTCACTGGAGTTAGGTGATATCTCATTGTGGATTTGATTTGCATTTTCCTAATGATTATAGATGTTGAGCACTTTTTTATAAGTTTGTTGGCCATTGTTTTGTCTTCTTTTGAAAAGTTTCTGTTCATGTTCTTTGCCCATTTACTGATGAGGTTGTTTGATTTTTTCTTGTTCATTTTCTTAAATTCTATATAGATTGTTGTTATCAGCCCTTTATCGGATATGTAGAAAGCAAATATTTTCTCCCATTCTGTAGGGTGTCTATTCACTCTAATGATAGTTTCCTTGGCAGTGCAGAAGCTTTTTAATTTGATCAGGTCCCAATTATTTATTTTTGTTGCTGCTGTGATTGTTTTGGGGGTCTTCTTCATAAATTCTTTGCCTAGGCCAATATCTGCAAGAGTTTTCTCAACATTTTCTTCTAGAATTCTTAAGGTTTCAAGCCTTAGATTTAAGTCTGTTATCCATTTTGAGTTGATTTTTGTGAGAGGTGAGAGGTGGGGATCCAGTTTCAATCTTCTGCGTGTGGTTATCCAGTTTTCCCAGCACCATTTATTAAATAGAGATTCTTTTCCCTAATGCATATTTTTGTCTGCTTTGTTGAAGATTAGATGATAATATTAGTATGGTTTTATATCTGGATTTTCAGTCCTGTTCCAAAGGTCTATATCTCTGTTCTTGTGCCAGTACTATGCTATTTTGATTGCTATAGCCTTGTAGTAAAGCTTGAAGTCTGATAGACTGAATGATGCCTCCCAATTTGTTCTTTTTGCTTAAGATTGCTTTGGCTATACAAGGTGTTCTCTGGTTCCAGACAAAGCGTAGAATTATTTTTCTAGATCTGTAAAGAATGATGATGGTACTTTGATAGGGATTGCATTAATTCTGTAGCTCACTTTAGGTAGTATGGACATTTTAACAATATTGATTCTACCAATCCATGGGCATGGTAGATTTTTCCATCTGTTTACCTCTTCTACAATTTCTTTTCTCAGTGTTTGATAGTTCTCCCTATATATGTCTCTCACCTCCTTCATTAAATATATTCCTGAAAGGAATGGAATTAAGAATAATGGGAAGGAAGAAATTAGAAGCAGCAAGTTATAGCCAACTCTTTCAAAAAGTTTTACTGTAAACAGAAGGGAGAATATTGGGTACTAGTTGGAAGAGAAAGTGGAGTCAAGAGAAAGAGAGGAATTTTTTTAAGATGGAGAAATTATATTGCTGCATGCATAATCCAGGAGTGATTAGACAGAGAAAGACCAAAAGACAGTAAGAGAGAGCGAGAAAGAGAGATATTGGATTGTTCATCCACAGTACAGCAGAAAAAGCAGAGAATATGAGTCAGTTGCAGGTAAGAGGTTAGATGTGATGGAGGACATTTAGAAATAATCTTCCAATCACTTTTCTTGGTGAAATTGAACCAAGGTCATCTGTTTGTGTTGTTGTTGTTGTTATGAATTACTTTTTTTGTCTCAATGTAAATAAGTTACAAATCATTAATAGAAAAATGCATACATTTGGAAACCAAAATAAAACCTATCATTTTAAGAAAAGACAATTAGGAAATACTTGAAATTGAATGATTTTTTTTTAAAGCCCCACATACCAAAACTTGAGGGAGTAACTAAAATGGCATTTTGAAGGAGATTTGTGACCTAAAATGTTCATATTAGAAAAAGTAAATGAGGTAAGACTTCAACTTAAAGTAGTCAGAAAAATAACACCAAAGTCCATGCAAAAAAAGCAGTAGAAAGAAAATAATAAATGTAAGAATGAGATGGAATAAAATACAAATCAATATCTAATAGAGACGATCAACAAAGCCAAAAGCTGGCTCCTAGGACAAACTAATAAAATTGGCAAAGCTCTAGCAAAATCAATAAAGAAGAGAAATAGCATAAAAAGTATTAAGAGATTATAACTTTAGATAGATCAAAGGTTAAAAAGAAAGTTAAGTAATATATGACAATCAATTTGAAAACTTAGGAGAAATAAAAAATTTCTGGAAAAATATAACTTTCTAATACTAAAAATGAAATATAACACTTGAATTATTTTATATGAAAATGAATCAATAAAGTCTTTTCCATCAAACAAAAAAAAATAGGTCTAGGAGGTTTACTGGGACAAAATTCCAATATTATTCATAACCCTTCAGGAGGTAGTAAAAGAGACAATACTCCCTAACTTTGATACCAAAATCAGATAAAGACAATATGAGAAAGGAAAATTACAGGTCAAATTCACTCATGACATATTTGCCAATATTTTCAACCTGAATATAATAGAAAATAAAAATTGTAATATATATGAACAAGTTGGATTTAATCCAGAAATGCAAATTCGTTCAACATTAGAAAGGCTATTAATATAATATATGGCATAAACAGAGCAAATAGAAAATAAACATATAATCATTACAATAGTGACAAAATTCAAAAATTGTGCATGATAAAACTCTTAAAAATTAGGAATAAAATGAATTTGAAAGGGTTGCTTCAAAAAAACTGACTGTAAAACTAATACTTAAAAGTGATATAATAAAAGCATTTCCATTATTTCAGAGAACAAGAACCACTTTTAGTCTACATTGTACTGGATTTCTCAGAGAAAGAATAAAATATATAAGGACTGAAAAGATAGAAACTCAACTGCCTCTATTCATGGAAGGTATCATATACATAACATTTCTGGAGAATGATGTTAACTCTATTTATCATTAGAATCAATGAGAGTTTAGCATGATTGCTAAATTTAAAATCAGTTTATCAAAGTCAAATGATTTCCACATGATTGCATTAAATAGTTAAAAAAAGTTTTTAAAAAGTCATTTACAATAGCAACTAGTGTATATATATATAATATCTAACAAATATATGTGAAATTGTAAGAATTATTGCAATACACTAAAGATCTTTATTTATAGTATATGTGGAGAATATATATCATTGACTATAAGCCTGAATACTATAAAGTTGTCAGCTCTCCCCAAGCTAATCTCCAGATTTAATGCAACTTCATTTAAAATCTAGACCTCTTTTCTAACTTGTTAAATATAGTATTATATAGAAGAACAAATAGCTAAGAAAATCTAAGACACTCCTTTAACAAAAGTCACGAAAAATAATTTGCCTTACCAGATATCAAGACTTGTCACAAAGCTATAATGATTTAAGCAACACATTATGGGTGCAGGAACAGATGGATAGATGACAAGAGCTGAATATCAATCCAATAAACGGACTCACAGATAAATGAATACTTGAAATTATTAACATCTGGCATTGCACATTAGCAAGAAAAAGAATGATTTTTAAATGGCCTGGAACAATTGGTTATTAATATGACAGACATGAAATTAGATCTCCACACCATATATAAAATTAAATTTTAATATATCAAAAACTTAAATGTGAAAGGCACAATTTTTAAACTTTTAGAAGAAAATATGTGAGAGTATCTTTATCAATTTCTGACAAACTTAAGTTATTTAGAAAAAGTATAAAAGAATATACTTAACACTTCCTAGTAGGGAAGATTTCTTAAACAACACAAACAGTGCAAAACCACCAAGGAATAAAAAATACATTAGACTACATTAAAATGAACGAAATTTTTTGATGGAAAACCAAATCAAAGACAGTGAAGAGATGAACACAAAGTAGAAAATATTTGCAACACAAATAATGGGCGAAGGAATAATAAGAAATGGTATCCAGAATATACAAAGTATTTCTGAGTTCATTAAAAATAAAACATGCCAATCAAGTGGAAAAGTATTGGCAATATATATTGATAAGCACTTAATAAAGGAGGTCAATAATCATAGGAAGAGTTGAGTAAAGTTAATATAATACATAGGTATATAATATAAAGAAGTGCTCATTAGTAATTAGGGAAATGCCTATTAAAACCAAAAGCAATACCATTGCAAATACACTAGCAAAAGGGTACAAGTTTGAAAGTCTAAAAATACCAAATATTTGCAGGTAGGTTGGTCAATAGGTCCTCTCAAACATTCTTACGCCATATATTCCAACAGTCCCATTTCTACTCATATACCCCAGAGAAATCCTGGCACATGTGCACAAAGAGACACGTTCCAGAAAGATCACTAAATAAACTCCTTTGCTTTCTCAATAAGAAAGAAAAACAATTCTTTACCTAAATGATATGGTACTAAAAATATATGGGCACACACAATAACAACTTATACAATGAAATATTATTTTTATTACTTACAGCCTGATATTTTATAAGTTGTTTTTAATTCTATCTACTGATAGAAAATAAAAATGTGGAGGCTCAAGATATAGCAACTTGTCCCTAATGGTTAAGTAAATTAGTGATTCTACTTATAACCAGAACTATATTTTCATCTTCCCAAGCTCCTTTCTTCAGATCTCACAGTCTTCCAACCGAGTTACTAATTCTGTAACTATCAGTTCTCTTAATAGGATATTTTTAAATATCCATGTTCAAAGATGTTGCCAGCTCCATCAATAGTTTTTGATTTCATTACTCAGGGTGAAAATGGCATGTGTCTTCTGTTTATTAACATATTCTGAATTCTTTTCCTTAAAAACTGAAATAAAACCAACAAGGAAAAACAGATGCTTAAATGAGGTGGGCAGTAACCCCAATCTGGCAAAGAGTAACTTTCAGTAGAACTAGTCTTCAGTTTGCCATGCCAGAATAGGAATAGGGAAAAAAGAAAATCAACATTCATTGATTATCCATTATGTACCAGACGTTTTGCTTTCAATACGTTGTTTAACCCTGAGAACGCTGAAAGACATTTCATAGACATGTCATTAAAGACATAGGCATTATCTTATCTGGTTTGCCAAGATGAAGAGATGTAGAGAGAGTACTTCTCTAATTCCCAAGGATCCATGTATTAATAGTAAGCGGTAAAGCTGCGAACTAAAGTCATTCTGATTCAAACCTTATGCTCTTTCCTTCATATTGTGCTATCAAACACAAGTGCCTCAATTTGAGGGTTTCATTCAAGCCAATTGGCGTTAAGCTTTAAGATCTAAGTATTAAGCCAAGGCCTAAGTGAGATGAGTATGCAGAATGTCTTAGTAACTTCAGCCTCAAAAATTTCCATAGCCCCCAAAAGAAGTGGAAAAGTTAACTAAGAAGTGAGTTTCTGTCTGGAAGTGACTGAGGCAAAGGAGGGCTTCCTTGAGCAAATGCTATGAGTAGACAGCCCTTAGACAGGATTCTGCTGGAGAATGAAGTTGCACCTTTGAAGACCAGCAAAGAGAGCCCTGGTGGGGCCCTCCCCAGGGGTAAGTGCATCACTGTGGGAAGAATGATTTGCACTATCTGTGTGGTGAGAATAGGTGTCCTGCTGCATAGACAGAAATGAGGAGACAGGAAGGCAAAAGACCGAGAGGAATAAGATGTCTCAGGGGAGGCCAATAAAGACTCAGATGACACAGGTGGACTCAGTGTCTTCACTCCCATATTACATGAGCTTTTTCTTACCCATGATACTCTGCAAAAGAAGAGAATAGGTGAGAGAAGAGAAGAGAGAGAAAATAGAAGAGAAGAAGAGGAGAGGAGGGGAGGGGAGAGGGAAGGGGGGAGGGGAAGGGAAGGGAAGAGAAAATTTGACATTGGAAATGAACCAATTTAAATGGTAAATGTTTGAATAATCTCTAGAAAGAGACTGGTTTAAAACCAAAGACTGAACTTTCTTGATGTGATGGTAGACTTTAGGTGTCAACTTGACTAGATTAAGGAAAACCTAGAGAACTGGTAAAGCACTGTTTTGGGTATGTGATGGTATTTGCAGAGATATTGGAGTGTGCAACTGAGTGGACTAAGTGGTGAAGATTTGCCCTTGATATAGGTGGGCATTACCCAATTAGCTGGGGGCCTGGATAAGAACAAAAGCAGAGGAAAAGCAAACTAGTCTCTTTGTCCCCTGGCAACAGGATATGCTCTTCTTTCTTTGCCTTTGGACATTAGAATTCCAGGCTCTCCAGCCTTTAGACTCCAGGACTTATACCAGTGGTTCCCCGGCTTCTCAGGCCTTCGGGCTTGGACAGAACCACACTATCACCACCAGCATCCCAGGGTCTTCAACTTGCAGATGGCCAGTTGTGGAACTTCTCTGCCTCCATAATTGCCTGAGCCAATTTCCCTAATAAATCTCTTTTCATATAACCATATGTATCCTATTGGTTCTCTCTCTCTGGAGAACCCTGACTAATACACTTGACTACAGGTAGGTTTTCTGCTATTAAACACAAATATGGGCACATTGATAAGATGAATTTAGTTTCAAAGAAATAGTTGCATGTGTACACATATGATTTGGGTTTATACATTTAAAACCCATGATGTAAGCATTATTATGCCCATTTCATTGATGTGGAAATTAGCACTCATAGAAGTTAGATGCATTTTCTATAGCCATAGTGCAAGTAAATGGCAAAGCAGGTTTATTTCATATTCATTTGTTCTAAAGCTCATTCTCTTTCCACCTCAGTAGACCTGACTTTTAATAGGAAAATGCTAAAGTAGTGCCCCTGCTTCTAGAGCTCAATATTCTGTGTTGTGGGTCTTAGTCTTCCTTATAGCTCCTTCTAATTGCTATAGGGCACCCACACAAGGTACATAATGAGTAATAATCACAGCAGCAAGTCTAGTGTTGCTGAAATTTCATGCAGGAACAACACTTTCCCCACAACTTATATTTGATGACTACTTAGTGAACAGGAACATCTCATTGAAAATGAATGTCAGTCCCATTAAGATATAATTATTCTCCCCTTCTACTCTGCTCAAGAAAGAACAGAAACTCTCTAGTTAAATGCAGCTTAATTTTTTAAGTTACAGGTTAACACAAAGCCCCCTGTTGTAGGTGTCCTTATTTTCACAAAGCTATATCTCAGCATATAAAAATACAAGCCCCCTACAATGCACACCACCTTCCTCCACAGGAGGTGAAGGCAAACTCCCCAGGCGGGTGCCCGACTCTACTATACTGTGCTAGTCCAGTTCCAATTCAGTTCCCAGGGCTTGTCCAGCTCTCCTGATGTTTGCCCTCTGTGAGCATGGGGTGAGCGTACGTGGATGAGCTTGCTTTCAGCTCTGTGCCAGGGAGCTAGCAAAGGACAGAGGCAGCTTTTTGGCTTCTGGGTCTGCCATTCTACCCGTGCCCCCCACCACTCTTTTAATCTAGCACCCTTGCCACAATCCCATGGGCTGGAGCCTGCTGAGCAGACAGAGACTTCCTCTCACAGGAGAAATGTAGTCATAAAGAATAATAGAAGTTTTATTAAAAGCGTAACCATACTTTATTTTCTCGAAGAATCCATATGACATTTTTCTGTTCTGATTTATATTCATAGTTACATTTGTACTCATCAACATCTGCATCCCACTTACTAGTTTCTCCATCATAGTATTTTGGAGAATCAGCTGGAAGAGTTGCCCATGAAACTAAAAACAAACTGCATGTTGTTTCTAACAAATCCTATCCCTTTCCCATCAATGGGTTGAGACATGTGGCATGCTCCAAACAGGTCAAATATTTTAGTGGCCCTCAACTGAAACCAGCATTAATGTAGATGTCAGAATGAGTGCTGTTTAGGAGGAAAGACAGAGGAACCAGACGGCGGGTGGTTTAGGGATTAGCAGCGTGTGCTTTCCTGAGCAAGGCAGCTCTTGTTCCAGATTTGCATACATCATCAATGTTATCAACAGGAAAAAAAAGTTTCTAAAAGAACACAGGCAAGGCCAAATTGCTACCACAAAAATTACTAACATCCCTCTTGCTGAGTGATATCTGTTTCCCTTTCAATGGTAACCTCTGCTCCACTCTCATCTTGCTGCCTCTGGGCCAAAATTTTTGAGATGGCCAATCACCAGATTGTTCGTATCTTGATAGAATCCAATCCAGCCCTTGATTCCCTAATCTCCTTCCAGAACCATCCACCACAGGCCCAAACTTATAAGAATCTCCTCTCAAGTATTTTTTAGTAAGACATTCCTAAAGTTTCCCTGGGTATGGTTTCCCTTGCCACATTAAGTTAATAAACCTAACTAATAAATAAATTTGTGAATACAGGCATGTTCCTGCTGGTCTTTCATTGGTGAGTTTGACTCTGCCTATCTGTCTGAACAGACAACTTAGCAGTCCCCCCAGAATTTTACCTCCTAAGTATCCACTTACCTACCTAAGGGTTTTGTACCAGGTCACATACTCTTTGTGAGAAGAGTTCTAGTAAATATAATTGTCACTATATCCCTATATTTCTAGAAATAAATTTATGATCCTTATAGACAAGAACCTGGGACAATTTCACAGTTTCCCGAGGCCTCAATCTTCTCTCAAATGTCCCTCTTCCCCTATCTCACAGCCATCACAATAATAAAATAACAAAAACCCATAATAATAAATTTGAGACAAATGGTCTAATGGATCACACACTCGTTCCAAAGGAAATCAGTAACTCAGGGTTGGCTCTGCAGTTTCACAGCAACACGATGGTGCTAGATTTTCTGCTGACAATCCTTCTACATTCAGCCATGTATTGCAAGTATTAAAAACCTAGAAACCCTAGAAACCACATTTTTAGGATTTCCTCAACAACGGCATTCCTATCTAGATTTTGCTAATGAGAGGCACTCATGTTCAGTTTAGAAGGCAAAAGAGAGTCAGAAGCAATATTATATCTTTCTGGCACGGGCAGATAGACACAAGAGCTTTGGCAGACAGTTGATGCAAGGTTCTGAATTGGCCTCAGCCGTCCTCCTATAACTCACCTGCTTTAATGTTGCCAGCAGCTGAAATAATCAGTGGCAGTTTTCAACAATTTCTGCAATGTTCTGATTCTCTGGAACCTTGTGGAAGCTTTTCCTGACTTTTGCTCCCTGAACACTCATAATAATTTTATAAGCAACTATTCTCCCATATTAAACTTCATCTTGATTGAAATACCTAGAGTGGTTCTGTTCTCCTGACCCAAAGTTCCTGACTGAAAGAACTGATAAGGTTCAGGCAAAATCAGGGTCAAGATCCTCTTCTAATTTGCTTTGCAATCTAAAGGCAGTCTCTTTATAGTCTCAGTTTTTTTTATTGTCTATAAAACAGAGAGGGTGCAGGGCTGGGAGCAGGGGTTAGACTAGATGACTTCTAAGACTCACCAGAGTACTAACATTTGATGCTTCCGTGTCCTAAGTTATCTTGCTGCATACCTTGGTCAATACTCAAGAGTGTGACACAATGCAGCGGCACTTAAGTCCAACATAGCAACAATAAACACAATCCCACCCTTTCTTACATCTCACTCAAAGCACTTCAGAGAATTCACAAGTTCTTCTCATCTGGTGGACTGAGAGTATATGTGTGCTGCAAATGGAATCCATAAGTACTGGAAGAGAAACATTTCATGTCTGTGCTTTAATGTTTTTAGTTTTTAGGTGTATTTTGCTTTTAGAAAGTTATATTAAACACAACTTTTGTTTTCAAAAGCTCTGCCTAAGAATACTTGAGCTGAACTATTGAAAATACATTGTTAGATATTAAGTAAGTTACACCTGGCTAGCTCCGGCTGACAAGGGAGGGTAGACTGTGGGTAGGTACTGGGTTAAGCTTTGTAAAAATAATAAAGAAGCGAGAAAACTTTGCAGGTGGTCTAGAACTACTTTTGGGAATTTTTCTGCCCTTGAAGAAATAGTTCTAATATTGACTGTAGATCAATATGTTTTTATTCTTTGGTTATTGGCTTGAAAACTTTTGTTTGATCCCAGTGGAATCTGTCATTGATTTGCTAGCTGAGTAATGGCAGAGAGGACTCTCTGTAATGGACTGTGGGAAGGTGCTCTCAGCTAAGCTTCTGCACAAACATCAGCTGCCAGCTTGAACACAACATTTTATATCAGTTAGGAAAAAGATTTTACTCCAATCTAAGATGCAAGTAGTGTTGTAGGGAAATGTAGCCTGAAGATAAGACCAGAGCGTTAGAAAGTAAAGGGCTTCGCCAAAGGACCTCTCCCTTTGATGTGGCTGAAAATGTGTCTGAAAACTGGAGCAGTAAAACCCCTTGCAGATACAAGAAGACTTTCCAAGAAGGTCTGGATAGTTTGTGGCCATGGATAGTTGTAAAGTAAACAAGTTCCATATCTTAAACTTACATCTGTACTTTTTCCTGAAACTGATCTTCTTGAGAATCCTCCTCCAATGGAGGAACAAGTTAGATTTTCCTTTCCCATTTCCATTTCATAATGACCCTTTTCCCACTTTATTAAAGACACACTTCTCAACCACCCCTAATGTTAGTATGCTGTATTACTCCACGGCATCAAACAAAGGGTCACCTGGAAATATTGATGTCAGTGCTGAGAAAAGGAATGACTCTAAAAATTGGATAACAAATATTTTGGGGAGTTAATAGCATCCTTTGTCTCAAGAAAATTCAAGAAGGACTTAGTCAAGTGATGAGCTGATAGGCTGTTTAAAAATATTATTGATAGTAGATCAATATGTGATTTTTGCCATATAGAAGCATTTTTTAAAAATTGCATGACACTGATACACAAAATTTCTCTTATTTCCAATTATTTATTTACTTGAATAAGGTTTCTCAATAATTATAAAAATTAAATATTTCCATGGAATTTATAATGAATTTTGTCCTATTTGAGCAATAAGTAATATTTAAAAATATAATAACTAATGAGAGAGCACATTCATCTATTTAAGGAATATATTATAATAAATTTTTACTATAGTTAATAATTATTAAATTTTGTAATGTATATTTTTATGAACAATTTTGTGTTAACAGTAATTGTAATTATAATCCAACCCAGAATAAGTTCTATACTTAAAGTCAAATGAAATTTTAAAACATTTCATTTCAATTTTTATATATGTATGTGTGTATATATAGAGGGAAATACGATAGAGTAATTAATAAAAAGACTCAACATGAAATACAGTAAATGAAATTCTTCGGTGGAAGTGGAAATATAAAATTTCTGACTGTTATAGCAGAAGACATAAATGTATTCTTAAAATGGGTTACGGTGGATATCAAATAGCTTAGTTGTTTAGATTCTATAGGCTGCATCTAAAAGAATGACGTAACAAATTTATTTTAAAATGTCCATATTTTCAATGCATAGGGAATTACAGCCATTGCAATTATTTAAATATAGGGAGAAAATCTTTAGTCATTAACTTAAAAATATGAGCAATTGCAGTTTTTCATAATTATTTTAGGGCATACACAAACCAAAACTATTGATGGGTATCTTTGAATCTTGCCCACACCTGCCCGTAAGAGAAAGCCTGCTGCAAAAGGATTTAGAAGGCAACAATTTCCTTTCCAAACGTCAACAGTCTTGATCATATATTCATGTAGATTAATGTGTCTTTGTTGAGTTCCTGGCTGAGCTGCTGTCTCTTTCTCATGTTTATCTCTAGCCTAAGCTCTGAGCTTGCATTGCCTTCTTCCTGTGTCAGCTGCCCTACTTGTAACTTTGGATACTGACTCCCGTTCTGACACTGTGGGCTTCCTACTCAGCTTAGATCTCTACATCTTTGCCGCAGGCCAACTAGTCAAAGCTCAAATTTTCTTGCATCTTCCAGGTTAATCTGGCACATTGTTCTTTGCCTTAGGTTTGCCTTTAGAACTCTTGACAACTTCACACCTGGCCTGCATAAACTGGTGTGTTCTCCGGCCTGTGTGCTGCGTAAATTGTTCTGCCAGCCAGTCTGGCTCCATTCCCAATCCTGGTCCCATTTGGTATACCTGGTTTCTCACTGCCAAAAATGTGGGGCTGACTCAGGGTTAGAAACGGTGATTGATAATAGTTATAGATTGATGAGAAAAGTACGGCATTATAACTTAGGCTTTGTTTGCATTATATTCTGTATTACATATAAATAGCCTTAAAACTAACATTTCATAGTAAGTTAATCTGCTTGGGGAAGAATGTTTATGTTTCACTGTTCTGTCTTCTTTTAAAAGGGAGGATTTGCAAGAGTAACATGGATGTCCAGGTTTTTCTGGGCAGTTAATGAGCTGAGGTCATGTTTATATTAATTACCTAATAATCATATCTGTACACTCCCATGTGCCAGAGTAGCAGCAACCCAGGCCCTTTTGGGTTTTCCTCTCTCTCAGCACCTCTTGAGGAGTCCTCAAGGCCAAGGGTGACGCAGATTTGCTTTTGTTCCAAAGTCACACTGTATTTTGCTTTTGTTATTGATCCACTTTACAGTATTCTCTCTGACATCTTCTGTGACTCCAGGACTTCAGAGCTCTCTTGGCTGCCAGCACAAGGGGTGGGGTGGGGGAGCAGTGTGGAGTCAGCCAATAGGTACAAAGGACCACGTCTGCTCTCCCCAAGTCCTCCTCACCATTGCTTTCCTATCAATACTTTATAACCAAAGTAAAACAAGTAATAATTACTTAGGGCTAAGTTGTTAAAGAGGGCACCTCATCATACCCAAATGTGAGTAAATACAAACCTGCTGCTTAGACAGTATCACTTCAGCAGAGGCAACATCTCTGGTGGCCTGCACTCCTCAATTTTAGTAAAAATATCTGGCCGGGCGTGGTGGCTCACGCCTGTAATCCTAGCACTCTGGGAGGCTGAGGCAGAAGGACTGCTTTAGCCCAGGAGTTTGAGGTTGCTGTGAGCTAGGCTGACACCACAGCACTCTAGCCTGGGCAACAGAGTTAGACTCTTTCAAAAAAAAAAAAAAAAAACAACAAAAAATGAAACTCAATTTTAGTAAAAATACCTAAAAGGAAGCAAATAACTTCTTGACTGCTGAACTTATCAATATAAAGCATGGATTTTTGAGTCAGATGGAACTGACATCAAGATTTTGCCCAGCTTCTGTTTTTACTTAACTAAGTCATCTTGGATAAGTCATTTAACATCTCTCTGTCTCTGTTTCCTTATCTGTAAAATAGAGTTAATAAAATTATCTATCCTCATAGGCTTATGATTAGAGTTTACAAAGACAATAAAGTGTTTAGCCCAATGCCTAGCAAATAATAACACTTTATGGTTGGTTATTACTAAAATTATTAGTATATGTAATGTCAGTATGACTGCCAAAAACAGCCAAAACTATGTTAATAAAGTAGAGGCTTCCTAGAATAGGGAGAACAAAAATTTGGAAGAGAAGAGCCCAGAAAATGCACTCTATGTCCTCCATCCACGTACCCGGCGGTCTTCAGAATGGCTCTGCACACATACATAGCTGTGCTTGTTCTTTTAGTTTTGTTTCATGAGATTCAGTGAAACAGGAGAGGTTGCTACGGAACTATGTACACTTTACAGTTTTTATTTACTGGAAATAGTTTCCATAAAACTTGGAAATGTCCTTGTTAGATATCAGTTGTCATTCCACCCCTCTATGAGCAGGGATCCCAGCTCTGTACAGTGCCATCTGCAGGGTGGCCAAGGCTTTGAGTGAGGGGAGAAGACATCAGGCCAATCACGCTTCCTTTTATATTATTAAAGCAATTCTTCCTCCAGTCTTCATGACTGGTGATTTGCATTTGTCGGCAGCATTCTGGCACGGCAGGCAGAGGAACGTAAACAAAGAGTATCATGAAAAGGAACTTTCAATACTGATGGTGCCAGGCCTGCTTTCTCCTTTCTGCGGCAATCAGAAGTACCCTCAGGTGATCAAGAAGAGAATTCTTCTGAAGTTTCTAGGATTTGAGGGCATGTTTACATATCCATTGTCTCTGTGAACTGTGGAACCAATTAAAATGCATGAGGTGCCAATGTTACTGTAATGAAATTTCCATTACTCTGCCTGAACAATGTCTGTAGTTTCCACTGAGCATTTAGGGGTTTGGGGCTAATAAAATACAGGAGAAAGCATTCAGAAGATGTAGATTAAAACCATAAAGGTACGTTTTCAAAAATTTTGTGGCCAGGGTGCAAGGATTAGGAATAAACAAAGACTTTTAGAATTAATGAACTCATTTTTCACATTTATGCTAGTGAGTCTCTATGTGTGTTTTTTACATCCCTGTAATTATATACTGATTACATAATGTAAGTCATCATGTTCTTACAAGAGCATGTGTTTACTCCTGAGTCACGTGGTTTATTTTGAGACGTGGGAGAAAATAAGCCTATCACATGGGAGGGATGTTTGAATGTTGAACCAACAAATAAGAAAGCACACAGATGACGTAATGGGCAATTCTCACCAATTTGGGATACTCAGGCACACTAAGAGAGGAAACAAACTGTTGTTGCTATTGTTTTTCTTTTGTTTTGCTCTGTTTTGGCTTGGAGAAAACAGACCTTCCTACACTAACATGATAAGCAGTGGTACTTCTTAGTACCACTGAATGTAAAAATGGATTTGGTTTGTTTATGTTTCACTGTAAGCCAAGTGGCAGGTAATGGAACGTTCCTCACAAGTCTCCTGAAATATTAATAATTACAACCAGAAGTTATGATTATTGCTCCCAGAAGTGGCAAACTGTGCAGGAATATTAAGTAGGTTGAAGACTGGTGGATTAGATATAAATTAAACTTATAGGGAAGTCTGAATGTTGATACATTCCAAGAGAAACTTTAGAATACGAAACCTCGTAATTTGGGCCAAAATTCTACTGAGAACTAATGAATTTAGATGATCATGTTTAAGATCAGTTTCATGGGAAGTCACTGATCATTCAGCTTAAGTGGAGGGACAATTAGGTGTCTATGTTTTCACAAAGAGCAGAGTACTGCCTGTCACATATTAACTGTCACAGTTACTGGTAAGTTTGTTCGGAAGGTTTCATGTTGTTTAAGAAAACAAAGCAGCAGTCGGGCATGACTCAGCCAACAGGCACACGCTGACTGTCCCCAGGGAGCATGTTCTGAGAAACACAAGACAAAACCTCCCATTCCTAGAAATAAAAGGTGGGTTTTCCTTGCTTACCAGACACACATATTTGTGATATATTTGGAGTGAAGAAAAAAATTGTATTACAAACAGCATGCACAATAGGACCCATTTTGTGGAAATAAAAAATTGTATGGATCATTCAACAACATAAAGCAAGGGTATCTCAGAGTTGGAGAGTATTCTTTTTGTTTCTTTATACCTTCCAATTATTCAATAATAAACAGGTGTTTCCATGTAATTTTAAAGAGGCTTTTTTTTACAGAAAAAACAGCCAAGTTGTTCTACAAACCTAGAAGTAGGAATCTGGTGATCTTGGACTACACTAGGAGATGTTAGCATAATTGATGGACTAGGAGGCTGCAAACAGTGAGGTTAAATTTGGAGCCAACACATTTGTGTTTAAATATCTAACAATCTCATTGTCATTCTTGTCTACAAAAAGGCAAAACTGTTCTGTTTCCTTTCTCATTATACTTAAAACTGAAAATAGTACTCACACAGTAGACATTTGATTAAAACATTGTCACTAGATGAAGCAAAACAGTCGATTGTAAGAAATGTGCTTTTGGGGAGTTGATGATTGAGCTAAGAATTTCATTAAATCAAATCTTGATAAATATCCCAATGTCGGCTGCCAAATATGAGGAAAAGCCTTTAGAGATTTTCAATAAGAAAAACACTATGATGATTTCATTAATTAATTCAGCAAATGTTTATTAGGTAACAATGTAGCCTGCTGCAGGTGCTGGGGATAAAGCAGGGGGAAAGACAGACATGGTTCCAGTCTCATGGGGGGGTTCCTTCTAGTCACAGAGATGAACAGTAAGTAGAAAAAAAGGACAAACACTTATATGATCACAGATGGAAGTTCTATAAAAGGAGAAGGGCAGGCTGCTATACTAAAATGTATCAGGGTCCCATGCTACTCTGAACTGTCAATGAAGACATCCCTGAGATTGATTTAATATGGGCCCTAATAACAAGTAGGAATTGATTAAGGCAATGGTGGGGGTGGAGGATGGAGAAGGGCCTTTAGGGAAGAGAGAATACTGAGTGCAAGATATCTTAGGCATTAAAGAGAGTTAAGAAACTGAAAGAAGGAAAACGGAGCTGGAATTATTGTAGGGTGGGATAGAGAGAATGAATGTATTATTAGATTGTGTTAAGAAGTTTTAGGTATCCTACAGCAATAGAAAGCTCTTGGTCAGCAAGTGAAGCCAATTCAATTTTTGCTCAAATAGAAATGACATGTATTGCATATATATTAAAATTATTTTACCTCTTGAATTGATCAGTATCAGAACATAGAATTTCAGAAGTTTTAGAAAACATGTTTTGTATAAGTAGAAAAACATTAACATAGTTATGAAATCTATTTGTGATGTGAATCTTATTTAACCAGTGTAACTGTTATATTAGTCTACATGTAATACAAAATACAGACATGTCTCTTTCCTTTTACGAAAACTGGTATTTAGAGACCACAATCTAGGCACGGGATTCTCATTGCCCCTGAGTTGTTTATTGTTTCTTGGTCTTTTCAGTGGACAGAGGTAGATAATTGTTTTTGTAGTTTTAACATAAAAGAGATCATGAGTTCATAATATTTCAAATTTAAATTCAAAACTACAGGACTTTCTGACCTCATTGAGCTTATGTCTGTATCATTTTTCTCCTATGCTAAAATTCCCAGTTCTCAGTAGCACCAACATAATTACTCATTTGCTTTATTCCATACTACACACAAAATAGTGTCAGCCATCAACATCCCTATAAGATGTGGATGCCAAAAAAGTTTACGAATTCTCTTTTTCAATCTTTTTTGTCTTTAGGTTTTATAGTCTATAGGCAATATATGTTGAAATTACTGTGCATTAAACCTATCTGAAAAGTTATGCCACCAATCTGACAAACAGATAATTTCATTTTTCATGTGCCTTCAACTCTTAGGGGCTGCTTTTCTAAATTAAATTTTGTTTTATAATTATGTGAAAGATTTACATGGCCTGAAAGCCAAACCTGCAAGCAAAGTGTATTTTTAAAATTCTGGTTTCTATCTTTGTCTTTGCTGCCCTAGTCCGCACCTTCCACATAGTGACTTTTTCTCCCTGTGATTTTACAGTTTATCCTTCCATGGCTCTTACTTAGGAAAACAATAGCGCACTATAAACATTTTTTCCCTCTAAGTGATAAAGTTATTTCTAATTTGCATTCCCATGTTCAACCATTGTTTATCAGGTACATCACGGGAACAGAATGACGGGGACCAAATTTAATCACTAAAACTAGAACCCCATCCCCATGAACATCAAGGGGACTGTCACTTTTCCATGATACTGGCCCTTGGTCAGAACCAATCTGGTTTATTCCAACAGGTCTCCCTAAACTTGAATCTTAAGAAGCAAGTTTTGGGCTCCTGAACACTTTCCTTACATAAAGCCCCCAGCCTCCTAATATGAATAGGTTCATTCTCCCTACTCCCTACTCAAAGCTCAGCATAGCTAAGAGAAAGGCAGTTTTTGTTTAGTGTCACAAAACAAAACCAGGCAAAAAAAAAAATACAGCTATACATTTCTCTGAAGATACTGAGTTTCCTCCTGCTCTCTCTCAGTATAATAAAAAGAGACCAAGCTTTTGAAAGGCAATCTTCAGAGAAGCGAGCTCCTTCAACGTGACATTCTGCCTCACTCAATAAGAAAGCTGATAGCAGTTTCTCTAGAAAACAAAACAAGAACCCATTCCATGTAAACTAATACTGCCAAAAATCTCTGAGTAATCGAGAAGTATTAAGGAATGATCATTTACTTTATGAAAATAGCATGATAATTGGTTAACAATTTGGAGAATGTTTTTACAATAACTATTCACATAAACTTTATGGACAAATCTGTAAAATATATAGCACTATAATCTTTTTTTTAAACAGAGGAGGATATAGTGACTTGTCTCAAACTAAGGATATAAAGGAAAAATAAAACGCAGGTGGTTTAACTCTCGTATTTATGCCCTTTTTACTTTCGGTACAAGAGCAATGAATCAACAACTGACTAAACAAACTTATGCTTTTCAACATTATCAATAGATGACCAAGTAGTCTGGGTGCTTAGAAAACACTCTCTGGATAACTGTTTTTATGAACGAGAAACAAGGAACCTGCTTATACAACTGGCAAAACAGTTCAGACAAATGCTATTCCTACAACCATGGACATCTGTATAGTACTAAAACTAAATAGAGGGGTTTCACTTGGTGAAATAAATGCATCCCTACAAGAAATTAAGTTCCCATAATTTAATAATAATTCCCTAGGGCTATTGCTATGGAGGCCAAATTTGTACTTATAAAACAAGGATCTTTTAGTAAAGCAAAGAATTTGAAACTACATTCTAATTGACTTATTTTGTGGATTTGAATTTGTGTACACTGTGATTTTCTTCAAAGGAAGTAATGTTTGTCCTATAGCCCTTACAGATTTCTCAGACAATCCAAATGATCTGGACAGCCTGATGGCAATTCAAGGTTTCTCCTGTCTCTATTCTGCAGATGTGGCTGAAGTGGGCATTTCTGGTGTCTCTAGGAATTAAGAAAGGCAATGGCTATGGCTTGGCCCCAGTGTACTATGCAGTTAACCAAACAACTGACCCTTGGAGGTAACTCATTACAAGGCTGAAATTGCAATGAATGCTTTTTCCTCACGAGCTATCCGGTGAATAGAAAAGGCCAGATGGCATTTTAGAAACCTACGCTGTCTGCTAAGAAACATATATTGGCCTAAAAACTATCATGATCAAAACTCCTTTTCCCCAAATGGAATGTAAAAGAGGTTCAAAATTGAGGATTCTTTTTTAAGTGAGGTTTACAATTACATGGAATGCTTTCTACTTCTGAATATGTATCATTTTATATACTCAATAAAAGCATTCCCTTTCCATATAGCATAACAATATTAATAATTCAAAAATATTAATGTTTTTCTTTCTTTTGCCTTTTCCTTTATGTGACTTTCTCCTAATTGTTCAGCAGTATCCATCCACAGTTGAGGTAGTCCAAAAATATTATGAATTATTACAAAAATAGCAAGGAGAAAGAAGAGGGTAATACCATTTCCTCTATCTTTAATATTATATATTTAATAGAAATATGTTAATATTTTCACATGTATATGAAATATATATTTTCATTTTATATATGAAATATATTCATGTATAATTAAATTTAATATTTAATTTTAATCAAATATCTTTACTACTTAAAATAGAATTTTCCAGCAAGACAATAAGCTTGGTATCTACGTGTCGTTACAGAGAAAAGATTTCCTAACTTACTTTAGTGATTCTTCCTGCACTCT
Organism: Lepilemur ruficaudatus; assembly: GCA_963574885.1. Lineage (NCBI taxonomy): Eukaryota > Metazoa > Chordata > Mammalia > Primates > Lepilemuridae > Lepilemur > Lepilemur ruficaudatus. The sequence continues at coordinate 34,628 of CAUYRT010100057.1, read as the reverse complement.
TGGGGATATTCCTCTCTTTTTTTCCTTAGGTAAAAAATTTTCTTTCTCTACCTATCATGCTAATCTAGCATTTACCTGAGTAATGGACGAGGTAACTATTGTAAAAACTAAGTTCAGTGACAACCTATTGAAAGGTTTTAAAAAGAGGAATGGCATGATCCAATGTAAATCTTTAAAATGTTAACCTTTGTTGCTATAAAGAGAATAGATTGTAGAGGAAAAAGAAGAAAGCAGGGAAATCATAGAGGGAGCTATTTCATTATTTTCAGAAAGAGATGATGATGCTCTGGACTAGAAGAATAAACAGTGACAATGGAAACATGGACAGAGTCAGATCATTGTTGACAGCCCTTGCTGATAGGTCAGATTCTGTGTGTGAGCCCAAGGGAGAGATCAGGATAACTCCTGGGACTTGGGCTTGATCAAATTGGATGAATGGTGGTGAATTGCTCCCGTAGGCACAGGATTGGAGGTGGAGAATCAAGGCTCTATTTTTGCATGATAGACATACAAGCACAGATACTAAGTACAAAATACTCAATGTACAAGCTGACCCCTACCTACCTCTAGGACTGTGTCTTGCATCACTCTCCTTATTGCTGATGCCACTCCCAAGTCACAATGCTCTTATTTCTGTTCCACAAACAAGTCAAGCTTGTCTTAAGGTTTTTGCACTTATTCCCTCCCCCTGGAACCCTCCACCTTCAGCTCTCCTTGTGGTTGACTATTTTTACTATGGTTCAGCTCAAACATCATCACTGGGAGGCTTCCCTAAGCAAATTAAAATAGCACCAACACCTCATAGTCCTGTTTTATTTATTTCGTGACTCATCACTTTCTGACATTCTTTTTAATTTATTTATGCTATGCCTCCCCCTACTAAAATGTAAGGTCTGTGAGTATTTGTCTGCCTTATTCATCCCTAGATCTTCAGTACCTAACACATAGTAGATGCTCAGTAATATTCATTGAATTAAAAAAGTCATCAAATGCATAAATGCATTATTTGTTGCTATTGTTACAATCACCTCTTGTCGTAAATGTCTTTAAGTCCCTATCTAGTTAATCCCCACCATGATATCCTCCAGCTCTGTAGGAGTTTTCCAGGGTGTGCTCAAGGGTAAATTTTTCAGGAGTAAACCTTTTCTCAGGTTTATGTTCTTCCATTTTGTCCAGTCTGTCTTCCTCAGTGTTGAAGTCACTTGCTCAAGGCCACAGTCATTCGGTGTCAGTACTGGAGCTGATATTCAAAGCCTAGGCTCTTCCAACTACATACTGCTCCCTCATAGCAAGTACTTAGAGCTTATAAAAATTCTAAAAAGAATGGAATCAATAGATAAGAAAGTTTTTTCTATAAACAGAAATGTACTCAATAACAAGTATTTAGATCCTACAAAAATTCTAAGATGAGTGGGAATCAATAGATAAAGTTTTTTCCATAAACATAAATGTACCCAAGGACTATGCGACTTTCATAAATGACATTCAGTCACCACTTTTCCACTCCCTCTGACGCATTAAAGAAATGTCTGTCTTCTTGGAATTTTATGTTCCTAAAAAGTACTTAGAAGTGACTCTTCAGAAATGTTTGCTTGGGACAACAAAAACCATTGCTTTGGTACATATTTTCATCCTAGAAAAAACAACTCATATCAATTTAAAATCAATTCAAAACTCTCTTTTTAAAAGGGAATGATATAATTGCATTGGTCCTGACAAGAAACAAAAGAATCATTTTTACAGACAGAAAATTAGCATCAGCATGGACCATAAGCTGGGACTCAAGAACGGAATCTGATTCCAAACTGTAACATGCATGTGTGCACATGAAAACAAACTTTGTCATGCTGTTTCTCATAGGTGACATTCCACTGGGTTGCTAACTGATATTCGGAGTGGTGAAGGAAATGCTCCCAAACTTATTCAACAACTCTTGAAGGCCTCTCTTGATAGGAGAGTATAAAAGAGTTGAGAGCAGAGAATAAAGGTTCCTTGTGGAGACCCTGGCAGAGAGCTGTGTGTGAGCCTCTCCCTCTCCACCGGCTGCATCGTCAGCGAGGAAGGCCACAGAGTGCTGCTCGGGGAGCCCACTACCCATAGTTAGGGGGCAGAATGGATCAGGGACGGGCTTCTGTCCGAGACACTAGAGAATGTGAGAGGCTGCTGAACTGCATTGGTGGAGCTGAGAGGGTGCTTTTGGGCTGACATGGGCCTGCAACCCTAGACTCGTTAGGGCAAGAGACATAGAGTACATCTCAGGGAGCAGGCGAAGGAGTGCAGGAGACAGTAGGCATAGGCCTGCTCCACTGGACCTGCTCCACTGAGACCACGTGGAGAAGCAGAAGGGCGCAGCAGCAAGCGGCTAGAGGAGATTGCCTAAGGGTTTAGGAGGGTTCCAAGTGACCACTAGAACAAGGATACATCATTCTACAGAAAGGGACCTGCAAGTGATTGGGGGCCACGAAAATGACCCACAAGAGAAAGGGTCTTTGAATTTCACCAAGTGCAGGCCAAAAAGGTGCTTAGGGTGCTACCAGTTCAAGTGAGAACTTTCCTGCCCCATTCTCTTTCTGAACACACATGAACACACATGACAGCCCTGGCGGAAGCAGAGGGAGAAACAGAGAAGTCAGTCTTGCAACCCACCTTTTCCGGCTGCGGACTTCCTGCCAGGGCAGGAGAGAAGAAGAACTGAACTTAAATCAAGTTCAGAGTTTTCATTTCTATCTCAAACAGAACATTCTACTCGCCAAACTATGTTTTTACTATATTCTCATTTTAAGGCTGTTTATTATCTAGAAGGAACAAAAACATCAGCTTGCCAAGTTTTTATCCAGGGTTAGCAGAAGATTTCTTATACCAACTAAAATTTAAAGAAAGAATGAAAGAGAAAAATAATAAAAACAACATTGCATTTTGATTACATCCTAAATCATGCTAGTCACCTACTGGTTACAGCTATCTGCAGCCGAACCTAATCCTAAATAATACGCCAGGCCCATCTCCAGGGTAGGCAGTTTCGCGTGGGTGTGATGTGTGTGTCTGTAGAGCCAGACTGCTAGGGTTTGACCCTGCAGCCACTGCTTATTAGCTGTGCAACACTGGACAATTTATTTACCTCTCTGTTCCTCATCTGTAAACTGGGAGTGCTAATAGTAGTACCACGTTCATATTGTTGTTATGAGAATTAAATAAATTAATACATGTATAATAAAAGACTTATAACAATTCTTCATTCATATTGTTTTCTATAAATATTAATGTTTGCTATCATTATTAATATTTCTACCTCACAAAAGCCAGCCCATACTACTCTAGGCTTTTAGTCTGGAACAAACTGTTTCTGTCCTAAGGGAGAGAAAAATTTTGTTCTCCCATTCTGTTTTTAGGCATAGTTCCTGAAGGTATCTCCTTCCCAGAATTAACTTCTACTCAGGATAGTAATAATGTAACCATCAATTCCCCATAGGAGAAGCTCTACCTGCATCCCTAGGGGTAAATTCTCCCAGATGGCCTCCCAATATTCTGACATTTGCCCTTTCCTGAAGCCTGGGTTATCTGATCGTAATCATTTTGTTCTCAGTGTATTTCATTGACCTGCATGACATTCAGCTGCCCTTGCTTAGGTGAAAGTACATAAATGAATTATTGTACTTTAATCTCTCTTGCATATTCTGGATTTTTGAAACCAAATTTGGTTTTTTTTCTTCTTTTTGGTTTGTTTTTTCTAATAAGTATAGCATATGTTCACAATGATCTTAGAGGGTTTTGACTTTAATAAAAATATTGCTGTTTAAGTAAATTTTAACCAAAGAGCTTTTTCTTTATATTTGCATGGTATATATGAAAAACCAGACAGCATGCTGAAATGATGAAATCATGACAATATAAGTAGACTTTTTTATTTTTTAAGAAACAAGGTCACATGGATTACTATAATAATTACTGTTATTTGAATAATTGAAAGCTTTCTAATTTTTATTTAGCTTTTCTTTTAACTTGGTAGTTATTGTAAATGCTTATTCCTAACTCTCTCTTTGGTATAGCATCCTTAGAGAATTAATGACACTATGTTCTTGTAATTTCACTAAGCTTGCGTGTCAATATTTTCCAAATAAAATTATAAATTTTATTTTGGAGTAGATGTAGGATTCTGGATATATTCTGAAGTATCCCCTAAGACATTACACTAAGGGAAAAAAATCAAGTGAGGAAAGATACTGAAAAGGCAAGATTATGTGAAATAAGTAAGAGGAGATTCAAATCCCCTGGCATATGTGCAAAGCCACAAATACCAATATGTATTTGTGTTCCCTGGTTGGGCAGGAGTCCACCCTGACTTAGGTAGCCTATCATGACTCAGAGGACACACGAATTGCCTCGGCAGCAACCTGACCTGAACAGTAGAAAAGTAGAAGCTTTCTCTACTCTGGGTAATGAATGGCAATCATTTCTTACACGGTAAACTTTTCAGTTATCTGAACACCAAGAAACCAATCAAGTTTCCATCATTCACGCCATCTCTAGCTTGAAAGAGTAAACAAGTATTTTATTTTATTTTATTTTTGTTTTTAGGGGGTTGTCAGTGTGCTTCTACAAGGATGATTTGTGTTTGCTTCTGCAGGTGTCTAGGGGTGCCATAGACTAGAGATCACTTGAAAACTTGAAACCACAATTCTTATAGTTTTTTAAGGACCACATAGGTAATATAGATTTGTGTCTTAAATCCACGTAATGACTATCGAATAGACACAAATTGCTAAGACAAACTTTTATTTCCAGTTTCTAAAGTGGAGGTAGAGACAGATACTATTTTTCTTGATGTCTCTGTTGTTTCTCCTCTCCTGCTTTTCCTCCTAGTTCACCCGTTCCCTGATGGTGTACCCATTCCCAGATCTCAGATTGTCACCTCGCCCAACATAGCCAAGGCTCTGTTTGTACCCCTCTCTGCCCCAGTGCTACACAACACCAGGATCTGTGTCTGGCCACAGATACCCAGTGGCTTCCAAGCTTGCTCACCTTCCTAGACTCATGTTCCAGGCTTTCGCAAAATTCTCTCACGGTCCTGTAGCCTCAGACACTCAATTAAAAGTATCTATCTATATATCTATTTATTATCTATCATCTGTCGGGCCAGGATTTATTTATATTTTGTTGAGTATTAGATGTTATGCAGCAAGGGGTTTCAGGACCTTCACTCTGCCATAGGCCCTCCAGTCAGTTTTTACCATTTCATTAAATTTCTCATTTTTTGTGTTTCCCTAGTGTCTTAGCACAGAAACCATGAAGTTTAAATAAGCAAATGAGTATTCAGAACCACAAACTGGCATTTAGTCAGTTAGAAACAGTGCTGTAATTCATGCCATATGAAAATAATCACATTTTCAGTTAACTAAGAGCTCGCTCACCAGTAGCAATCACTTCTCCTGCCTACTTTTGAAGTTATATAAACTCTGTCACATATGGAGCTCATTAATGCAGAATCCAACGGGACTTGGAATGCAAGTGGTTTTCTAACTAATGGCTAAGGTTAAAGAGAAATGAATGCTCTAATTTCCCAGAGGTTCCATTGACTCAAAAAGTTCTGAAAACTGTGTGAAACAGAAGTATCAGCCATTGCTTTCGGGCATAAAAGAGCCAGTCTCAGTGAAGAATCAGTCTTTAGGCATTTAGGAATTTGTTTTAGAAGTTATTTGTCAGAAAATGTGCTATAATTACTGGGGTTGTGTGTGTTAAGTAAATTGTCAGGGACCTTACTTGGAATTGCCGGCTGACAACACATCTGGAGAAAGCTCTATTTTCTGTTCTGTACTCCCAATTATTAAGCAGCCAAAACTACTGACTCACTGTGTATGATTAGGGCATGCAAATACAGTCATGAATAAAGAGTGCTAAAGATGACCCATATATTTCTCTTATGAATGCAGATCTCAAAACACATTCTTTTTCAGGGTAATACAAGAGGTGCTAGATCACCATTATTTTTTGTGGTTGAGTAGTACTCCATGGTATACATACACCACATTTTATTAATTCACTTATGGATTGATGGGCACTTGGGATATTTTCACATCTTTGAAATTATAAATTGTGCTGCTATAAACATGCAAGTGTAGATGTATTTATTATAGAATGACTTTGTTTCCTTTGGGTAGATGCCTAGTAGTGAGATTGCTGGATCAAATAGTATTTGTGCTCATTCTTTGAAGTGAAATATCACAAGAATGGAAAAATAAGCACCACATGCACTCACCATAAAATTGGTACTAACTGATCAACACTTAGGTGCACACATAGAAGTAATATATTCATCAGGTGTCACACAGGTGGGAGGGGGGAGAGGGGATGGGTCAATTCACAAGGAATGGGTGCAGAACTCACTGACTGGGGGATGGGTATGCTTGTAGCTCTGGCTTAGGTGGTGCAAAGGCAATATGTGTAACCAAAATGTTTGTACCCCCATAATATTCTGAAATTTAAAAGAAATAAAAATCACACTACATCCCATGAATATGTGCAATTATAAAAATAAAAATAATAAATAAAATTTTAAAAAACATATTCATTTTGCCCCAAATATACAACATAGCACCCTAAACAATTGCTAGTATCATGTAGGATGGACTAGAGAATTTCTACTCTGTGTTCTATGTCCCAACTCAAACTATAATTAGAATATTGCTGTGTCCCCAATATAGAAAAAAATTTTTAACTGTTCCGCTACATGAATTTTATTAAATAAATGTGATAAAAACCTAATTAATAAGATAGTTTGCCCCCCAAAGTTGAAGATTTAAAAAAATAGTTTTAGTATACTCTGTACTTTTGAAGCAAGAGCGAGAATATTAAAATTGTTCAAAAAGAATTTAACAAAAATTTCATTTTGCTGCAAAAAATACCCTTGACATAGCTTTGAAAAATGAAGAAGACTTCCTACATAAAATTATATTATCACCACAGTCAAATAAAAATTTTATTACCCAATCTTCAACTTCAAGCTGAAATAACAGACATGTGGAGGAAAAATACTTCATCCAAATTTAGTACACAGCAAATATGATTTCCCTCAAAAGGCAAAAAAATTGTCACTATATTTAAATTATTTCAGAATATCATTTCAAAAGTTTATTGAACTTTATAAATGCAATACACACTGACCTATAAAGCTGAATATACTGGGATCCCATGAGGAAGAGTTTGTATGTTTATTACATCTATGAATCACAGTCTGGGGAAATGTAATTACCACTTTCAAAAAAAAATTGCAGATTTGTAAATCAAATCAATTTATACATCTTTGGATAAATAAAGGCTTGAAGTGACAGAAAACGTGGTGGAATCCCTTGTTTTTGTTTCCAGCTCTGACCCTCATTCATGTCACACTGAGCAGTCGCTTATGCTCTGTTTTTCAATTTTCTCATCTGCAAAATGAGGGGAAAGACTGTGCTGTCTCAGGAGGATACTGTATTATGCTGCTTCCTCTCCAGACCTTACAACTAAGGCTGAAACCGGGGCTGTTACTTCCTTGGTATGATTTGTGATCCAAGAGGTTTTGTAAGGGCACTACACCCTAAAATATCTCACTCATTATCATGGGTGTTATTCCCAGGGGCTCAAAGCAAATAATCTGGAGATCTTCCACACTGTATCACCATCATCTGCTCTTATTTTTATCAAGAAATAGTTTAATCAAGAAAAACAATCTAGGAGACAATATCACAGCAGAAAGTTATAATCTCAACCAGAAAACAGCAAAATTACACTGTAACTGTGGTGGACACAGTGAAAGTAGATGGATTCTGGAGGCACATTTTCCCCATTTAACATTTTTCCCATTTCACATTTTTCCCAAAGCTGTTCATCCTTGAAATTTGAGCCTAGAACTCTAGAATTCTATACTGCATTAGACTAAACTGAACAAACGAAAGCAACATTTATGAAACCTCTCCTATGTGCTGGTCACCATGCCATGCTCTGAAGAATTAAAAAAAAAATACCAACCACACGCAATAACAGGAAGACAAATAAGATACAATGTTTGGCCATAGGGAACTCAATATGCTATAATAATTCAACACTGGAACATTCAGGAAAGGCTATACTGGAGTAGAATGGTGGTTACCAGGGGCTGTGTTGGGGGTGGAATGTTAGTCAAAGGGTACAAACTTGCAGTTGTAAGATGATTAAGTTCTAGGGACTTAGTATACGGTATGGTGATCATTAATAATAATGTATTGTATACTTGAAACTTGCTAAGTAACTTATATACTTGAAACTTGCTAAGAACACTTGAGACCTAGACTTGCTAGGTCTCAAGTGTTCTCACTACAAAGAAAAAATAAGTATATGAAGTGAAGGATAGGTTAATTAGCTTGATCATGGTAATCATTTCACAGTATATATATATATCTCAAAACTTCACATTGTACACCTTAAATATACACAATTTTTATTTGTCAATCATAGCTCAATAAAGCTGGTGTGTGTGAAAGAAAGACTATTCTGTTTGGTTACTTGAGATCACTCACAAAGTGTTTTTGATAAATTTAGTCTCTGTTAGGAAACTAAAGGTATGAAAAAGCATTCCCCACCTTAGCTCAGATTTGGGACTCCTCTTTTTGTCAGGAATCCTGGGAGCATCTTTCTCTTTCTCTTTCTCCCCTTAGAAGCTATATTTTCAAAGTACAATTTTGCTACAAGATGTGAAAATGTGGTCAATTGGTTTTGTATTCTAGGAACAGCACAGCATGACAACAAGCAAAATGCATGGTGTAGACCTGCTGCATCTCCTTTAGCCAAAGAAAAAATGGATTCCAACTTGAGTTAGACTTCCTGGCTAGGGAAGGAGCACTCCTGTCATTTCTCATGTTACCTGGGTCTGTGGGGAAGTAGCTGAAAGGACCACCCCTGCCAGGTAAGTGCAGAAGCAAAGAACACAGCTGTTCAATGCCCAGATCTCTTTTCTTTCCTTCCATTGCCTCTGTTAAAACTTGGAACTCTTACTCCTACAGACAGATTCACCCATCTTGCCGATGCAGATACACTTTTAAGATATCATTGTCTATCTTGTGTAAAATAAAAACAGAACATAGAAGTCTAATCTAGGTCTTGTAAAACCAATATGTAAATTTTGACTTATTTGTGTTATACTATTAGTAATTTTAGTAGACTCTATGCAAACATAAATCTATAAATTGCCTTTTGGAGAGAAACTAGAAACATAATCTTACTAGAACGAAGAGGCTGCTACTTCCAAAAAAAAAATAGTTAACTTAATTCATTTGTCAGAAATCAAGAAAAAGAAGTAACTCAAAAAGATGACAGCCCCCGATAATAACAAAATTCTTAGGAAGGATGATTTCTTGAGCAATTCACCAGCAGATAAACTTACTTTATAGTAAGCTTCTTTAAAGTCTGTATTTCCAAAGAGATCTAAGACTGATGTGTCTTACAAAATGTCTTTTATATACAAATTCTTATCTTCCCAGAAACTTGCTTAGGATGAGGCAGAAGAAAAGATGAAAATAATAAATGGTGCAGTCTCCCGAGAGTTTCCGTTTCTCTTCATTCCTGCTTGATCAGAAGCCTCACAGGGGCTCCCTTCCCAATGTTATTTCAGTATAAGTATTTCCACATCCAGTTCCAGCTGGAAGCAGGCACTGTGGAACCATGTGAAAACTCAGGGAGAATACACAAAATTAGCTCTTAGTTTTTGACCCTTAAAAAGGCTTGGGTCAGGTCAGGGTTTATTCAGAATTACTTACAAGTCCTTAAAAATCAACAGCGTCACTCTCCACCAGGGTGCCCTTAGCCCCAAACTTCTATTTTTCACATTCAACCACAGCCTCCCTCTCTTGCTTGCCTCTGACCTGTTGACTCTCCAGAGCAAAGGGCCTTGGGGGATAGATACTTTTTAGATGCAAAATAAGAAAAACAAAAGCCTAGACAAACCATTTTACAGAAATGTCTGATATTGGAGCCCCTTGGTACCTTAGATAATTTCAGGGAAGGGGAGAATGGATGAGAAGAAGAGGAACACTTTTAAGATCAACTTGGACTAATAGTAAAATCAAAGCAAGCATTTACTTAAATTTTCAAAAACTCATATTTTAGTATGATTCATCATTGTAAGATGTATTTGTAGCCCTCAACTTTCCAACTTTCCAACAGGCTGGCTTCCAAAAGTTTGTTTGTAAGTTGTTTTTCTGGATCTGAAAAGCCATTTCTCTTATAAACAGTGTTCTAAGTTAGTGGGCTTTTTGTGTCACGAACCCCTTTGAGAATCTATTGAGGGCTACGCACACACTCCCTACAAAAATTTTCATATACATATATGCCCCAATTTTTCATGCACACTTGGTAGTTTCACAGACCCACTGAAGTCCTTTCCAATTAAGAACTTCTGATCTCAAATGCCAGGCTAACTCCAATGTTGAAATCCATAGCCACAGGATGAATTGAACAGACCTTTGCACTCTGGTCTGAAAATGTAGCCACCATTTAGAATAACATATTAAATAATGCACTTGTAATTATGCCTGTGGACACCACATCAATCCCACATTAACTGCTGCCACAGTTAAGCAATGGGGTGAGAGTATGATAGTATTCCTACCCCATCAGGGTGCAAGCTTTGGTTTTACAGGGTTGGGGAGGAGGGGTAGGTGTATGTTTTATAGCTGGGGCAGATACTTGCCTCATTTCTGAAGGTTTCTTTCTGCTCTTTGAGAAACACTCCTTGCATCCAGGTGCTAAAGCTGGAGAGACATTTGTTCCGCAGTTTGATTTTTTATAAATCAGGGGTGCCTATGCTATGGGCCAAACTATATACAATGGAGTATGCTAATTATGTAACCCTCTTTCCTTAGATTTCTCCCTTCTTAGGAATCTGGGTGAGAAAGAATAAATCTGTGAGCCAGTAAGAGCAAACAATCTTCCAAGGGTTTCTGAATGTGGAGGTTTACAAAATCTCTTCATAGAGGATACAGACAATCATTACCTTCCCCACTTTCATAGCATTTATTTTAATAAATAAAAATCAAACAAAAAACTCTATCTTCTTTCTAGAATACAATTTACCCTTGAACAACATAGGTTCAAACTGCACGGGTCCACTTATACATCAATATTCTTCTGCCACTGCCACGCCTAAGATGGCAAGACCTGTCCCTCCTCTTCCTCTTCCTCCTCAGCCTACTCAACATAAAGACAACACGGATGAAGACCTTTATGATCATCCACTTCCACTTAATGAATAGTAAATATATTTTCTCTTCCTTATGATTTTCTAAATAATACTTTCTTTTCTCTAGCCTACTTTATTGTAAGAATACAGTATATAATACATATATCAAATATGTGTTTATCAATTTATATTATTGGTAAGGCTTCTGGTGAACAGTAGGCTATTAGTAGTTACATTTGGGGGGAGTCAAATGTTATATGGTGATTTTTGACTGCATGGGATATCAGCCCCTAATATCAATGCTGTTCAAAGGTCAACTGTGCTTTAAAAATAAAAAGGCTGACATATCCCTTGCTGCCTTATGGTGACTCTTGTCATAGGGTGCCTAGAGGCATCTATTTAGGAAAGCCTTCTAAGTCCCATGTGTACCTATCTTGTCTGCACTGTGAAGCCACTATATCAGTGTTTGTGGTTCTTGTAGGCTGTCAGGGGGTGGCAAAGTTTCATTCTCAGTACCCTGAGTCTGATGCCTGCTCTTGTGCTCTCAGTATCCCCTGAAGCCAATTTGAAGGCTCCTGTTGAGCTTGCTAGTGACAGCAGTCAAGGCCTAGCACTCAATCACACTACAATGTCAGCCTCACTGTCCTCCTATGATCCCTTTTGCTCTATATTGTGGAGAGATCAGGGCATATGGTGAGCTTTCTGAAGATATTCTCCCAGTACTTGATAATACAGACTCACAAACACACAATCTCCTAGTAAAGTCCAGATTCTGAAAACTTGGCAACAACTTCAAATTCATCTTTCTCATAACTCCACATAGGATATAGAATCAGAAAGACAAATTGGGAAATTGGGTCCAAAGAATAGCACCATGATAGATTGGATTATTACGTAGCAGATATTCATGCTGCATGCTGCCTACTGAGTTTAGGCCATACAACTTTCTTTGACCAATGGAATGCCAGTGGATGTAAAATGAGCAGTAGTTTTCAATGTGCTGTGTGGTTTGCCCCTCTTTGGTGCTCCTATGATCCACCATGAGGAGAACATGCCCTGAGGGCTGCTGGTTCCAAGAAAAGGTGGAGAAATGTTGAACAGATCCAAACCCAATGCTCCAAGCCAAGCCCAGCTGACTGCAGCCTAAAATAGATCCTCCCAGCCCCCCCACAGGACTGTATGCTTGCTGCTATAAGCCACTAAGTTTTGGAGTTGTTATGAACATTGTTTTGATTGCTGACTAATTCATATATTAACTCACCTAATTCCTGCAACCATCTATGAGATAGCTAATGTTACCATCTTTACTTTACAGAGGAGGAAATCTCATATAGTTTTCCCTCAGTACCCTTGAGAGATTGGTTCCAGGACCCCCTCTGTTACCAAATTCTGTGGATGCTTAAGTTCCTTATATAAAATGATGTAGCATTTGCATATAACCTATGCTCATTCTCCCATATGCTTTAAATCATCTTCATATTATTTATGATATCTAATACAATGTAAATGCTATGTAAATAGTTGTTATACCATATTTTTTAGGGAATAATGGCAAGGGAAAAAAAAAGTCTGCACATGTCCAGTACAGACACAACCTTTTTTTATTCCTGAGTATATTCATGTGCCATTGGTTGAATCTGTGAGGACAGAATCCACAGATAAGAAACATCAATGGTATGGAGTTAGATCAGTGTTTCCCAAAACATGTTCCAATGGATCAGGGCGGGCTTCATGGGTGTGCAACCCAGAAAGTCACACAGGGCATTGCACTCAGAAAGGTGCTACACTTGGTTTAATGTTATGTTGTTGCCTTCTTGAAGTTCTTAATTTTATCTTTGAATTTGTCTTGTATGTGAAATTCAAGGGGATAATTGAGCATGCATGTGAGAAGAGGAGATATGCACAATACAGATGTCCACCCCACTCTTTTCCACTTCATTTGCATACAGTATTCATCATGTCCATGAACATGGACTTCTGGTGGACCCACAGTGCACGGGAACTCAGCAAGATGCAGAGCAAGTACAAGACAATCGTGTTATGTCTGTATCTGAGTAAGTGGGGGTACTGGCAGTCCCCAAACACCTTGGTTTTCATTTAAAGTAGAACTTGCTTTGAACACAGAAAGAAGGCAATGGTGTTCTAAGAAACACAATCAAGGAGTCCATTTATGCCTTTTTTAATTCATCTTACTTCCCTGAATCAGCCAACCATCTATGCTAAAAATGATGACGTAAAAGGAAAAGGAAAGATTGAGCAACCCATATTTCCTTGTTCTTTCAGTCTTTCCATGCTCATCAATAAGTCCAAAGTAAAGAGCATTGATAGAATGAGCATGTATCAAAAGTGAAATAAAAACAGTCAGGTTTTGTGCAGCATTTCCACTGTTCTGGTAAGAACAAAAGATGTGTGTATATAGAAGCTACAAGAGATGAATTGTGCAATTTGGAAGATTCCACATACAAGTTAAACGCTCTTACGTTTGTATTTTAAACTGGCACCATACAGTGTAAAGCCAAATATTAAAATTTAGCTAATAATTTACATTTTTAACCTTTCTTTACTAGGAACATTAAATAGCGAATAAATTCTCATGAAAGGTCAATAAAGAGATCACAGAAGAATGGAAAAGTGCTTTATATGCTAGTACTCTTAATAGCACCTTTTCCCTGCTTTTTGAACAAGGGGTCCTCACAGTCTCATTATGCCTTGGGCCTGCAAATTATGTAGCTAGTCCTGCATGGAATGATAGTTTAATGGGATGTAAAAAGGAATGCTGTGCAGAGAAGACTCTATAACTGTGCTATCCAATACAAAGTCACTAGTTGCATAGCTATTTAAATTAAACAAAATTAAAAATTCAGTCCCTCAGTTACAGTTCAAGTGCTCAATAGCCACATGTGGCTAATGGCAACTCTACTGGACACCACAATATAGAACATTTCTATCACTGCAGAAAGTTCTATTGGATAGTGCTATTCTATAGTTTAAATAATTCGGAAAATGTTGTATTAAACATTAAATGCATTTCTTAAAACAGAATTTTTATGAACATTAGACATACTAATGTGAATCTTCAGGAGGGGCTACAGCATGCAACATCTGCAAATTTATTTAGTCAAAGCTTGCTTTTCTGCAAAACAGTGAACTTTTGGTTCGTCACTTCTATCTCAAAAAAAGACAAACTTTTTTTTAAAGATTTGAGACATAAAAGATGCTATACATGTTATTAATGGATTAGAAAACAGTTTGAATGGGGGTTGGAGATCTAATTTAATAGAACTGATGCTCTATGGAACTAGTTTAGCAAAATCCTTCTCTGGAGAGCAATTTAGATTATTATGTTTCCTGGTAACTTTTTTGAGTTAATTTTTCACAATAAAAAATATTGGTTGCGTGAGCTACTGATATACATGACAGCATGGATAAATTTCAAAATCATCATGCTAAGTGAAAGAAACAATTCACAAAATGCTACATAATGTAAAATTTCATTTACAGACACACCTCAGATATCTTGCAGGTTTAGTTTCCGACCACCGCAATAAAGCAAATATCACAATAAAGCAAGTCACACAAATTTTTTGGTCTCCTTGTGCATGTAAAGTTATGCTTACAGTATGCTATAGTCTGTTAAGTGTGCAATAGCATTATGTCTAAAAAACACCATTGTAATACCATAATGCTAACCATCATCTGAGCCTTCAGCAAGTTGTAATCTTTTTGCAGATGGAGGGTCTTGCCTTGATGGTGATGACTGCTGACTGATTAGGGCAGTGGTTGCTGAAGTTTGGAGTGGCTGTGATAATTTCTTAAAATAAGACAACAATGAAGTTTGATACATCTATTGACTCTTCCTTTCATGAAAGATTTCTCTGTAGCATATGATGCTGTTTGGTAGAATTTTACCCACCGTAGAATTTCTCTTGAAATTGGAGTCAGTCTTCTCAAATCCTGCTACTGCTTTATCAACCAAGTTGGTGTACTATTATTCTAAATCCTTTCTTGTCATTACAACATTGTTCATAGCATTTACATCAGGAGTAAATTCCATCTCAAGAAACCACTTTCTTTGCTCATCTGTAAGAAGCAACTCCTCATTATTTTAAATTTTCCTATGAGATTGCAGCAATTCAGTACTTCCACAGGCTCCACTGCTAATTCTAGTTCACTTGCTATTTCCACCACATCTGCAATTACTTCTTCTGCTGAAGTCTTGAACACCTCTAGGTCATCCATGAGGGTTGGAATCAACTTCTTCCAAACTCCTGTTAATGTTGTTATTTTTATCTCCTTCCATGAACCACAAATGTTCTTAATGGCATCTAGAATGCTCAATCCTTTCCAGAAGGTTTTTTCAATTGACTTTGCCCAGAGCCATCAGAGGAATCACTATCTATGGCAGCTATAGCCTTACAAAATATACTTCTTAAATAAGATTTGAAAGTTGAAATTACTCCTTGATTCACAGGCTATAGAATGGATGTTGTGTTAGCAGGCATGAAAACAACATTAATCTCCTTTTATGTCTCCATTACAGCTCTGGGGTAACCAGGTGCATTGTTAATGAGCAGTAATATTTTGAAAGGAATTGTTTTTTCTGAGCACTACATCTCAACAGTGGGCTTAAAATATTCAGTAAACCATGCTGTAAACAGATTTGCTGTCATCCAAGCTCTGTTGTTCCATTTATAGAGCATAGGCAGAGCACATTTACCATAATTCTGAAGGGCCCTGGGATTTTCAGAATGATAAATGAGTATTGGCTTCAACCTAAAGTCACCAGCTGCACTAGCCACTCAAAAGAGTCAGCCTGTCCTTTGAAGTTTTGAAGCCAGGCACTGACTTCTTCTCTCTAGCTATAACATCTTCTTCCCACAGAAGCCTATTTTGTACACAACGAAAATCTGTTGTTTAGTGTAGCTACCTTCATCAGTGATCTTATCTAGATCTTCTGTATAACTTGCTGCAGCTTCTGCATCAGCACTTGCTGCTTCACCTTGCACTTTTATGTAATAGAGATAGCTTTTTTCCTTAAACCTCATGAACCAAACTCTGCTAACTTCAAACTTTTTTTCTGTGGCTTCCTCACCTTTCTCAGTCTTCACAGAATTGAAGAGAAGCCTTGCTCTGATTAGGCTTTGGCTTGAGGGAATGTTGTGGCTCATTTGATGGTCTTTCCAGACCACTCAAACTTTCTCCACACCAGCAATAAGGCTGTTTTACTTTCTTATCATTCATGTGTTTACTGTAATAGCACTTTGAATTTCCTCCAAGAACTTTTCATTTGAATTCACAACGTGGCTAATTGTTTGGGCAAGAGGCCTAGCTTTTGGCCTATTTCAGCTTTCAACTTATCTTGGCTTTCAACATACCTTCCTCACTAAGCTTAATTATTTGTAGCTTTTGATTTAAAGTGAGAGCTATGCAACACTTCCTTTCATGGGAACACTTAGGGGCCATTGTAGGGTTATTAACTGGCCTAATTTGAATATTGTTGTGTCTCAGGGAATAGGGAGGCCTGAGGAGATGGGGGAACAGCTGGTCCATTAGCAGTTAGAACATACACATTTATTAAGTTTGCTATCCTATATAGGTGAAATTCATGATGCCTCAAAAGAAGCCTACAATGTTACAATAGTAACATCAAAGATCATTGATCACAGATCACCATAACAGATATTATAATAACGAAAAAGTCTGAAATATTGTCAGAGTTACCAAAATATGACACAGAGACATGAATTGAGTACATGCTGTTGGAACAATGACTCTGACAGAATTGCTTGATGCAGGGTTGCCTGAACCCTTCAATTTGTAAAAAATGCAATATCTGCAAAGTACAATGAAAGGAAGC
This sequence comes from Lepilemur ruficaudatus, assembly GCA_963574885.1. Lineage (NCBI taxonomy): Eukaryota > Metazoa > Chordata > Mammalia > Primates > Lepilemuridae > Lepilemur > Lepilemur ruficaudatus. The sequence continues at coordinate 17,586 of CAUYRT010100057.1, read as the reverse complement.
ACAAAAAAACCAGGTATGCCTGTTTATGACAGTCAAGAAAAGGCAAAACTATAAAGGGGTATAAGGGAAGTTTTGGAGATGATATAACTATTCTACATCTTGATATTGGTTCTGCTCACATGACTTTATATGTTGATCAAAATTTATAAAATTATAATCTGAAAAGAGTGGTCACATTAACGTAAATTACATTTAAATAAACCTCATATCTCTCTCCCTCATATATACATATACTATATATATATATACATATATATATTCTAGTTCTTAGAGTAGCCGCTGTCTTCCTCCCCAATCACATCTTAGAAGCTACCTTGGAAGCACAGAATTTGATGGATCTTTCAAATAAATTTTAAATTTCTGAAAAATTCTTGAGACAACAAAATATAATTAGGTCCCAGTATGGAGAAAGGGTTTGGGAGTGGGAAGAATTGCAGCTCAGAGTGGAAGGGCCAGGCACAACTGAAGGGATACTGGGGAGGAAGAGAGGATTTAGTTTTTGGTATGCTCTTTTCTTTCCCTACAATGCCCTGGGTAGATGATAGCTTGCCCTGTACCACCACAAGTTTTTAAAAAGTAGGTGACCCAGAGCATACTGGGACAGTACTGGATAAAACCCTGTGGTGCTAGAATCTGGCTGGGTTAGAAAGCAGGTAGCTATGGGTGAAGATGGGATGGGCTGAGCCTTGCACATTTCCTCCTTTCCCCACCTGCTAACCCTTAAGCAGGAAGTGTTTGAGAAAAAGCAGTCAGGATGGGGGACAGAGTCTAACTGCAGACTCTGCAGCTTGATGCATTTGTACTCACACCCACACCTGATCCCTCCAGTAAAAAGAACTCACTAGCAGGGGCACTCTCTGCATTACTTTTGGAAATATAAATATGTACAGGAGGTTGGGGAAGACGGCAGACTAGAAGAAGATTGCACATGCCCCACTCTCAAGAAGACTGTTATTTGTATATAGAAATGCTACTGATTTGTGTACATTGATTTTTTAACCTGAGACTTTGCTGAATTTATTTAACAATTCCAGAAGTCTTTTGGTGCAGTCTTTGAGATTTTCTGGATACAAGATTATATCATTAGTGAAAAGCAATAGTGTGACCTCCTCTTTCCTGATGTGGATGCCCTTTATTTCTTTCTTTTGCCTGGTTGTTCTGGCTAGGACTTCCAGTACTTTGTTGAATAGAAGTTGTGACAGTGGGCACACTTGTCTTGCTCCAATTCTTAGGAAGAATGCTTTCAACTTTTCCCCATTCAGTATAATGTTGGCTGTGGGTTTGTCATATAGGGCTTTTATGATTTTTAGGTATATTCCTTCTACACCTAGTTCTTTGAGGATTTTTATTATAAACCAGTGCTGGATTTTATTGCTTTTTCTGCATGCATTGAGATGATCATGTGGTCTTTGTTTTTGTTTCTGTTTATATGGTGAATCACATTTATTGATATGTGTATATTAAACCATCCTTGCATCCCTGGGATAACACCTACTTGGTCATGGTGGATTATCTTTTTGATGTGCTATTGGATATGTTTTGGTAGTATTTTGTTGAGGACTTTTGTATCTATGTTCACAAGGGATTTTGGTCTGTAGTTTTCTTTTTCTGTTGTGTCCTTTCTTGGCTTTGGTAATACTGACTTCATAGAAGGAGTTAGGGAGAATTCTCTCCTTCTCAATGTTATGGAATAATTTCTGTAGGATAGGTACAAGTTCTTCTTTGTAGGTCTGGTAGAATTCAGCTGTGAATTCATCTGGACTGGGCTTTTTTTTTGTTGGGAGATTTTTTAATACTGCTTCAATCTCACTGGTCATTATTGGTCTGTTCAGGATTTCTATTTCTTCCTGATTCAGGCTTGGGAGGTTGTTTGTTTCCAGGAATTTATCCATTTTTCTCTAAGTTTTCTAGTTTGTTTGCATAGAGGTTTTCATAAATGATATTTGTATACCTGCAGTATCAGTTGCAATGTCTCCTTTTTTGTTTCTGAATGAGTTATTTGAGTCCTTTCTCTTCTACCTATGGTTGATCTGGTTAGTGGTCCAGCGATTTTGTTTATCTTTTCAAAGAACTAACTTTTTTTTTCTTGATCCTTTGCATTGTTTTTTGGCTTCTATTTTCATTTAGTTCTGCTCTGAGCTTTTTTATTTCTTTTCTTTTGCTGCCTTTGTGTTTGGTTTGCTTTTCTTTTTTTAGTTCATTGGGATGTGACATTAGGTTGTTAATTTGTGATCTTTCTGTCTTTTTAATGCAGGCATCTAAGGCTATGAACTTTCCCCTTAGGGCTGCTTTTTCTGTATCCCATAAATTTTGAAAGCTTGTGTCTCCTTTGTCATTCAGTTTGAGGAATCTTTTGATTTTCATCTTAATTTCATCATTGACCCAAGGATCATTCAGCAGCAGGATGTTTAATTTTCATGACTTAGGTAAATTTGTGATTTTCTCTTGGAATTAATTTCTAGTTTCCACTGTGGTCTAAGAAGATACATGGCATAATTTCAATTTTTTTTAATATTTTCTGAGACTTGTTTGTGACCTAAGATATGATCAATCTTGGAAAATGTCCCATGTGCTGATAAGAAAAATGTATACTCTGTGGTTTGGAGGTAGAATGTTCTGTAAATGTCTGTTAGGTCCATTTTTTTTAGAGTCCTATTTAAGTACAGTGTTCCTTTATCCATTTTCTGCTTCAATGGTCTGTGTAGTACTCTCAGTAGAGTGATGAAGTTCCTTATTATTAAGGTGCTACCGTTTATTTCTTTGCTTAGATCTAGAAGAATTTGCTTTATGAAAGTGGGAGCTCCCAAGTTAGATGTATATATATTCAAGATTATTATGTCCTCTTGTTGAATTACTCCCTTTACCATTATATAATGACCATTTTTGTCTTTTTTTTTACAATTGTTTATTTATTAGTTTAGTCTATTTTATCTGATGTGAGAATGGCTACACCTGCTTGCTTTTCGTTTCCATTTTCTTCCACCCCATTACCTTGAATATGTGTGAGTACTCATGGGTTAGATGTGTTTCTCTAGACAGAAAATACTTAGGTTGTGCTTTTTTCATTCATTCAGCCAGTCTATGTCTTTTACATGGAACATTCAGACCATTCATGTGGCGTGTTAGTATTGACATGTGGGTTGCTGTTCTGTTCAACATGTTGGATGATACCTTATTGTTTTGTTTTCTCTCTTGTGCTATTGTTGTATAAAAGCCATGAGCTGTAACTTTTGGGTGTTTTTACACTGGTTGGTATCTATTGTGCTGTTGCATGTATAATTATATACCATTGTGTTTATATGGAGGAAATACTACATAATGGTGCTACTGTACATGTCTTCCCAATGTCTTCAGCAATGACACATTGGAAACCTGGAATCATTCATGGTGGGAGTACTTACACCATGGAAATCCACAATTGCTACAAATAAGGGTTTACGTTTTACAGGGTTTTATGGAAAGCTTATTGTGGAATAGTTACCAATATACCACTGTATATCCACCCTCCCAGATTACTGAATATTCTTTTGATAGAAAATCTCCTTAAGGGATTTTCTGTACCCACAGGATACATATCTTTGTCTTTGAGGAGGATATTTTACAACTATGTAGAAACTGAAATGAACTTGTCCAGCACTGATGGCAATGCAAATAATTTTTGTTTGTGGACATGCAAAATGCCTGTCCAGTAGAGAGACAACCTTCCCACCTGTAGAAAGTTTGGGGTCCATTTGCAAGTTCATTTCAATATTCTTTGAATTCTTCTTTGAACCAATGTAACATTCTTTTCTCATCTCCCCATTGAATTAACAAAATCTTTGACATGTATTCATTTAACTTTTGTATGAGGGTCAAGATTTAGCTTTTTAAAAGAATTATCATTAACAGCAAACTGTTTTCTCCATAGCACTTGAGTACCTTTAAACCCTCTTGCTAAGAATGTCTGCCTTGTTGTGTTAAGATTATTTAAACCCTTACAGTTTTCCTGACAGAGTTACATACTCTATACCCACAATATGGTATTTTTCATATAGGTGGTACCATAGTATAACCCCACAGACTTTGGTGCCCCAATTCTCTTCAAGAAACTCTAGTTCTGCTGAAGAAATATGATGCAATTGTGTGTAAACAGCCAGGATTACAGATTGAGGGAGTGCTGGGAATCTGTCTTTGATTCCAATCAAATACTCACAGCAGGGAAGGGAGCCCTGATTTACTTTAATTATATTTTGTGATAACTGGAGGGACTGATCATGATCATGTTACCAGAGTATCTCATGGGAAAGGATATGTCAACAATTGATTTGCTGGCATCTCCCCAATGTCACTCATTAACTATAACAGTGACTCTTTCAAATTCCATTTCCCTGGAATATTGGCAAAATTCTCATGCAGATATTGCTTTTGCCTCTATTTTTTATTATTGAATTTTAGTTAATACCCCTTAGATAAGACAAGTTGGATCTGACATTTACTGCACCAAGAACCATTTACAATAGGACTATCTCTTCTTCAGCTGTTTTATTTAACAATCATGTGAACTTAAATGAGTTCTATCACTTTCATGGGGATCCATTCTCCAAACATTAAATCTAAAAATGTAACAATCATACACTATTATTTTTCTTAATGTTCACTTCCATATAAGTGTATATTTTTAGGGGTTTTTGTTTTTTGACAACATTAGGAAAATCACAATTCATCTAGAAACACTTGGCAATTGTCACTTAGTCAACTAGATTTGGAACCCTGAGCATTTTTTAATCAATGCCATCTGGCTCACTTAATTTCTCCTGCATGTTCTTCTTATTTAATATTTTAGGAGTTACTGGGCTCCCTAGAGAAGTCAGACTAAATATAATGTTGTTTATTAATATGGTCTCACAAAGCCTAAACATGTATTTTCTTGGCTGATAGTTGTAAAATCAGGGCCTGAAATCTACTGTAGTTTCCAAAATTGTGTATACCTTGTAGTCCAAAGGGGTATAATTGTATTTGTTATGTGAGAATTGCTTAGAGGAGTTCTCAGCAAGACCAATGTAACTATTTCTTAAAATATTTAATCTGTTTTCTTCCAATTTAGCTAAATGACTGATAAAATTCCCTTCTGTGATATATAATGTCATGAAACATAGATAATGCCAACATTTCAATTACAAAGAAAACTGAATGTATTCAATATCTTTGGTGTGACAATAGATCTGTAACTATTACCCCGAAATGACTAATTAAATGTTTTTATGTTATCTCATTCTACCAAGGAAACTCCACTGTGATGATTAATAAAGTCACTCCTAATGCACAGTTCTACAGTTCAAGGGGAGAGCACATTCTTTGTATGTAGAAGAATCTATGTTAAAAGTCTGTTACTTAGCTTTGTCTTATTAGGCTGTTTGAACTTTCTCAATTTTAAATTTCTTCATCTAGTAAAATAAGAAAAATGTCTACCTCTCAGGATTGTTTGTTTGTATGTTTTTGGGTTTTTTTTTTTTTGAGATCTGAGATATCAGAAATATTACATATAAGCCTATAAAACAGGGTTAGGAAAAGTTATAATAATTATTATGGAAATTTAATTTTTTTATGGTTTTATGGGACTTGAGGTATTTATGGTTTTTCCGTGTTACAAGATTGAAATCAGAGGTAATACCATTTTAGTATATTTGTTTCTCCTGAGGGAAAACAGATCCATAAAACTTATTCAGATAGGGAAGAAGGGTATGGAATAATAAATAAATGTAGGTCATAACTAAATTACCTTGGGATTCAGTGGAAAACTTGCTTCAGAAAGGCTCCAGGCTAGATCCAAGTTCTTAGCAAAATTTAGCACTCTCAGAACTCTCAGGGATTTCCAAAGTCCTTCCTAGCCTCTATGAGGCCAATTAAGCAAGCATTTGCAAGAGTTAATCATTTTAAAAAACAGAAGTCTGCTTATAGGTATAAAGCAAATAGAATAGAGAATACAACACAGTCCTTTTCTTATCAGCCCTTCCAAATCTTTGCCCTGGGAAATGAGATCCCTGGAAAGCCATGGTTTTGGTTGTGAAAGTTTGTTGCTACCCTTAATATAGAAATAATGATGTTTTGGAATGAGCAGTTTCAGATAGATATTAGTCACTTGGTTGTGCTGGGCCCCAAGATTATGGGTTCATGAAAGTCATCAAAACACAAAGTTCACCTTCTATTAGAATCCTGAAATAATTACAGATTGCAACAGCCTCACCAGCTGGGCTGGGCATGGTGTTTTTGGTAATTCCTAGCACCTGACGGTTAGAAAGATGGGTTATACCTACAGCCACGAAAATTTACAGCCCCTCTGACATTTTTACGTTTTTGTTGTTTTTTCAGATTTTCCATAACATGACATGGAACAATGACATAACATGTCATTGTTATATATTCACCTAGAACAAGAACTTTAGACCTTTGTTATATTGGATTTATCTAGAAAGAGAAATTTGAACTTTGCAAAGACCGATTTACAAGGTTGGCTTCTGCTTTATTAACATTTCCTAGTCCATGTTTATATCCAAGATATCTTATGGTTTCAGTTAATAAAAAACAATAACAATATAAGCAATAACATATAAATGGGAAATGAACATTATAAAGATCATGTCACTCTGTATAAGACTGATGACATTGTTGTCTTTTATTAAAAATAGTTACTAATTCAAATATAAAGATGTAAGATTCTACCATTAAGAGTTGTTCACCTAAATAACTACCTTTTAAAGGCAAATTCTAAGAAACTTTCCATTTTTTCATGAAAAAAAAAGATAAATAAAACTGATATCTAACTTTCTACATTGGAGACTGCATACAGTGATAGGCTTACATCATTCATGCAGTCATTGTTTCAACACAAATTTAACTGAGGACCCAAATGTTGGATATTTTTGCTTGTAGGAGTTTTCAGTCCTCATTGTGCTTGTAGATTGATGGGGGAGGAATCAGCATGGTTACAGTAGGAGGATTAACCTTGCTAAAGAAGCTAATATCTGCCGGCCAGGTGGGTGGTGCATAACTTGACCTACATGAGGCAGGTATTTGATAGGACAAGTGGGGTGATACATGGGGTATTCATTTTCACTTGCATGGCATTGCAGCTGAGAATAGGACAGTATCATATGTCTGGAAGACTTGTTCATCACCCATGGTGACATAGGGAGCAAGCCCCAGGCTCCAAACGAAGAACTGACAAGAGAACTGCCTGCCCAAAACAAAGTAGGTTACTGGCAGGAAGTCAACAAAGAAGTCCAACAGGACAGGCTCTACTCTGCTGGCTATTTCAGAGAAGTAGAGAAAGAAAGAAGAGTGAATTTTGGGACTGGAGACCTCAGGAACCTGGATATCATCCTGAACATACAAAAAATTAGTATGGCAGTAAGATGAATTCTGAACCCCACTATATGACCAATTTGACCCTGCAGAGAGAGACCTTGTTATGATAAACCGAAACTCCAGCTCAGGCCTGTGCTTATAAGGAGGAACCTCTATGAAGGGTCAGGGGAGTTAGAGAGCTAACAATGGCACGAAATCAGACGTTTTGTTTTGTTTTGTCTGGCAGTTAAGTGTCAATTTTATTTTGCTTCCAATCAACTGAGATAACCTGCCTACCAACCTTCAAAGCAGTCCTTACTTTGTGAATTCTTTTTGGACTTTATAAGAACAAGAAGTGGAAAACTAAATATACCAGCATCCAAAAATGTACTTTCAGCCACCAATCCCCAGAAACTTTTTGCATTCTTGGGAAAAGTTCTGATTCAGAAGTCATCTTAGAAACAACCTTAAGTTATTTTTTAATTGCCACATTTGCACTGAGGTTAAGTATTTTGCTAGAAATCATCAACTCTTTCCACATAGGAATATGATTTACAGAGATAAAAATCATACCTTCAAAAAAATAACAAGGTTTAAAATTTTGACTGTCAGACTGTTATTGGATTTGCCCTCACTGGGACCCCTTTTAGCAAATTGAATCACTCTGCTTTGCCTATCCTAAGGCTAAGAAGTTATAAGCATTTGTTGAAGCGGATGTTATAATTTTCCAGAGATGGGCCATCCTAACAAAAAAAAAAAATTGCAGAGAGACATTATATAGGATATAGTTATCCTTCACTTTATATTTGTATACGTAGATAGATATGATAGTATAGACTATTGCACAGTAAATATTCACTCCCCTTCCACGTGGTTAAGCATACTTTCAGCCCCATTAACACGGGGCTTGGCCATGAAGTTTTCCCAACAGACTGTAAGAAGAAGTAACAGCGCAAGTTCTGAGCCTAGCACTTAAGAGGCATTGTGTGTTTTCATTCATCCCTCTTACATGTCTGCCTTTTGTCTCCGGTAGTACTGAACAACAGAGGATGACAGCTGACCTGGAACTAGGCCATTGGCCCAACCCAGACAATCCCAGCCTGGATCAGCTGAAACCCAGGTGAACCTCAAACCACCATATTTGTGAGAGCAAGAAAAATACTGCGTTGTTTTTTCGCCTCTGAGTTATGAGACAATTTAACAGTGTTACTATGGCAATAGCTTACAGATATAATACACACACACAATATTTTACTTCATGTAATTGTGAAATAAGAAAATAACACATATATTCATGATCTGAAGAAATGAAGTTGTAAAATTTTGAATGGACGGTGCAGACAGACATCATGCTAGTAATGGTTAATATTGTAAAAAGATCATATTTTCCTGAAATAAAAAAAAAGGTGATTGCTTATACTCAAATAACAGGAAATTTGTTCAGAGGAAAGTTCTGGGTCTATGAATATATTTAATAACATTAGAAACAGATGAAATTCCAAGATCAATAAAAAGGGTGTTAGGGAATTAGAAAGGGAGCTAGAAAATATTTTAAAGATGTCTCTGTAGGAAATGAATCATTGTTTTTTGTTTTGGGGATTTTTTTTTAAATTTAAGGTATATTACAAGGTACAATGCCTAGCAGGTCAAATTCAATCTTAATCCCTTTATCTCCAAAATTCTCTATTTATTCTATAATCAAAGAGTTTGAGAGCTAAAAAGGACCTTGGAAATTATTTTAGTTCAGTTCTATATTTTAGAAATAAGGAAATTAAAGACAGAATAAGAACCAACCATTCCATAACAAATGAGAATAATTAAAAATCTTGACTAATTTATAAATAGATCTATAATTTGATCTTCTAATTAAAAATTTAATTTTATTTCCATTATATCACATCATCTCCTTATTTGTCAATTTATATGAAATTATGCTTTTCTTGACAATTCCTTTTTGTATTCTACTTCTATGGAAATATTCTTTTGTGGTTGCAATATCCTGTTTTTTTTTTTTAAGACAGAGTCTCACTCTGTTGCCCAGACTAGAGTGCCATGGCATCAACCTAGCTCACAGCAACCTCAAACTCCTGGGCTTAGGCGATCCTTCTGCCTCAGCCTCCTGAGTAGCTGGGACTACAGGCATGCGCCACAATGCCCGGCTAATTTTTTCTATGTATTTTTAGTTGGCCAATTAATTTCTTTCTATTATTAGTACAGACGTGGTCTCGCTCTTGCTCAGGCTGGTTTCGAACTCCTGACCTTGAGCAATCCGCCCGCCTCAGCCTCCCAGAGTGCTAGGATTACAGGCGTGAGCCACCGCGCCCGGCCACAATATCCTGTTTATTAAGACAAAGTAGCTGTCAGATCAGTTTTACCTAGGTTTGCAATGAAATCATACATGTTATAATGCTCTGCATACCATAAAAATCAGTGGTCCTCAACTTTCACTACACATGACCATCACCTGGAGAGCTTCACAAAATACTGGTGCCAAGTCCTAGCTTTGAGGTTCTGATTTAAATGTTCCGGGGGTTGCCTAAGAATCAAGATTGTTAAAAGCTGCTGTAAAGAACTACAATTAAGGTTTTTTTCTTTTTTTCTTTTTAGCCTTTATTCTTACTGAATAGAAACATTTATATCATTCTTATTCAATAGAAACAGTAAATGCTATAAATTTTCCTCTATATCAGTTTATTTGCACCCCATAGTTATGATATAGGTTATGTTCATTTAATTTTTTCTTTTCTTTTACCAAGCAGTATCTATTAAGAAAAAATTCTTTCTTTTCACTTTTTTTATAAATACAGTAAATACAGGCCTGGGAAACCAAAATTTCCTTTGCATTTTAAATGTTTCTTTTTGCTAAAATGTACATATATAAATATATACAAAAGTACAAAATATAATATGTATATGATATGAAAATAAAAAAATAGAAGTAAGCCACATAAAATTCATCTGAAAATCATATTTACAAAAACACTATTCTGACAACTAAGTTTCATCAAACTTTTATTTTGAGGACAAGTTTGGTCTCTCAAATGTTACTAGTTCTTAAAATGATAATAAGATTAAAATTCCTTTTGAAAAGATACCATTTTTTTAAAGTCCCAAATTTCTTGGTGTATTCTGGAAATCCAACATTAGGTTCATTTGAAATTTGAATTAATTTTAAAGGAACTCAGATCTGTTTTTAGAATAGGAATATAGACAAAAAACTTCAGCCCATGGAGGAGGGTTCTTAAGTGCGTCTCAGAAGCACAGACAACAATGGGCCTCTTACCGGAGGGGACGATAGACCACAGAACCTGGTAGCATGAGGGGTTTTAATGGAAGGAAGGGCAGAGTTCTGCTTTCAGGCCTTTGGAAGTGACAAAAGGACACAGGCTCCCATCCACTGCAGTCTTTGGAAAGTCTTGTGTTGTGATGGCTCCCAAGTCATCTTCTGATGACTGGATTATTCTAACGATTTCAGCCATCATCTTCTCTGGTCTTGAAGGTCTAGATCTCTCCTCATTTACTTCTTTTACTAGAGAAGTTATTTCCTCCTTTAGGATCACATTGATTCTCTTCAACTTTCCATATGTGTCCACCAGGCTCTGTATTTTTGATGACTCTTTTGTCTAGTCTGGTATCTTCTAAAGATGATTCAATATCTAAATATTCCTTTTGAACAGAACTAACTAAGCATGTCAAAAAATGGATGCTTCATTGTAATCAGTACAGCCAGTATTTATGCCACCTGCGTTTTCCTTTCTGAAAAGTCAGCTTAACCTAATGCATAAGTCTGAACAAATGTAAGAGACCCACCAAAAAACCAATGATAGATACACACACCACTGACTCCCATTGGAGGTTACCGTAGGCAAGGCCTGGCCTCATGTCATCTGGAAGCAGCTCTGCTACCACTTCTCGTGACTTCCCCAGGATCAGCTGAAAGTCAAGCTCCATGGTGGTTCACAAGGCCCACGTAGCACTGAAGTCCCCCATAGAGTTCCACTGGGTAGCCATAGCTCCAACTGCCTACAACAATCTGCTGAGAACCCCACAGCATTCCACCTAGAACCCATCCTCCCACACCAAGCTAGCTAAATAGAATACCAGCAGAGCCTGTCCAAGCTGAGGATAGGTACATTTTTTTACTATGCTTTTTTGCCATAGTGGTCTCTCTTTTCTCTTTCTCCTTTTAATTTTTTTAATTATAAATATTTTTATTAAAGTCTAATATGCACTGTGTACGTATGTCTCAAGTGTACAATTTCATGACTATTGACAAGTCACACCTGTGAAACCAGCACTCTAATCTATATTAGAATCTGTCTTAGCTCTAGAAATTCTCCTTGTGCCTCCCTCCCCTCCCTTGTGCCTCAACCCCTGACCCTAGAGGCTACCACCATCCTGATTCCTATCACCATACATTAATTTCGACTGTTCTTGGACTTCCTATAAATGGAATCACCTGGAAGGTAATCTTTTGTATCTAACGTCTTTCACGCAATACAGTGTTTTTGAGTTTTATCCGTGTTGGTGAATGAAACAGTATTTCACACTTTCTTAAATTTCCTATTATGCAATCTTATGTATTCTATGATTTGCTTATCCATTCTCCTATTGATGGAAATTTAATTTTCCATTTGTCTTAGATAAATGCGTAGGAATGGGGATTTTTATATAAAAAACCACCAGCTTTTCAGGGTGGTTGCACCATTTTACTTTCCTATGTACAATGTATGATGATCACATTTGTTTTTTCCAGTCTCTTTTTTTAATGTTAGCCATTGAAATGTTAGCCAAATGTTAGCCATTCAGGTACTAATTGACCATTGCATAAATTCTTATGTGAAAGTTGTCTTTACCTTATTTTTTAAAAGCATTGGAGACATTTATCTTATTCTGAAGGATTTATAGAAGTTCTTCATACATCCTAATCATGAGTATATGTCAGATATATGAAATAAAAATTTATACTTCCAATCTGTGGTTTACAGTTTCATTTGCTAAATTGTAACTGTTGATGTGCAGAAGATTTTAACCTCAACAAAGTTTCATTTAACACTTTTTCTTTTTTGCAGTTAGTGCTTCTTGTGTCCTTTCTTTAAGAAATCCTTGTCTACTCCAAAAGTCGTAAAGATATTTCCCACCTTTTCTTTAGCATGTACAAATTTAACCCTCATGATTTGATCATTTGTAAGTGCCTCTAGATTCCCACGATAACTTTCTTAAGGTTACAAATTTGCATCAGGGTATTATGAGGCTTCTAATAGCTTGGGAGTCAGGCTCTTCACTAGTAAGGGAGCCTACTGTCTGCAAAGTACCCACATCTCAAGCCAGTTCCATTGTTTCTACTTGTCTTCTGATACATGGGTACTTTTGGTAAATGATAAAATGGTTTTATTCTAAAATATATAACAAAAACAAACACCAAATAATTCCATGAAGGAAAGACGTTTAAATGATTCGAACATAACTTCCGTATTTATAGAATTATTAGAGATTTGAAGGAATTTCTTAACTTCTTTAGTGATCCTTTATTGCATCTTATGGGGAAATTCTTTAGCTATCATGGGGTTTTGGAAGTGACAACAATTTAAAATGTATTCCTACAAACATGAGGATTCTATGCTATTGTTTCATTAAATGCCAGGGAATCCCTTGATTCTAAACCAAAAAAGCATTCATTTATCAAGAGAAAATTTTAAGACATTCATCAAACCGGAAAGAGATGAAGGTAAATAGTGACCGTATTTGGTAGTGCAGTTTTCAAACTGGCACACTTAGCTGTTACATGGGTGTCCGATATTGGTGGCAGTCCAGTAAATAGAACAGTGGTTCCAGTTTCAATGGACATTTGCCATTTTAACAGAACCAGATAAATGTAACTGATAATCTGGACCAAGAGAACATGTTGCTACAAAGAAAATTTTAGGAAAAAATATACGAATTTTTCCTTTTTATATAAAAATGTATATATAAAATTCAACCCAGCAGGGAACTTTTGAATTTGAGATGAACATATAATAATGGAAAATTGAAAGCAGAATCTCAGCAAATATGCAGAGATTCTTAACAGTGCTAAATTGTAATAAATATGGCAGTAACGGTGTAGACTTATAAAGACAGTCACATAAACTGCTACTAATAAACAGAATGAAGGAGGGGCATGTTCACCACATCATGCTGTGTTTAGAGTGTCCTCCTGGTTCATTTAGACCTTGAACTAAATCCAGAGCTGAACTTGGATTCTCCAGACAAGATAAGGATAATGGCAAGAAAGGAATAGTAATATGCTAAAGAGGGATATTAATGAATTTACCTGGATTTTTTATTTCATATATGTGTATGCATGTGTTTGTGTTTAAATTTTAGTCCTAATTGAAAAGTTTTTGTTGCAGATACAAAGAATCCAGAAATACATAAAGTAAAACATTAATCTTCCTCTCCCCCAAGTCCTATTTTTCAAAAGGGATCACTATTAAGATTTGGCATATATTTTCCATTTTTCTCTGTGCTTTACATAGATGTATACATGTTTATATCTTACATTCCTTGTAAGAATGGGATCATATTGCACATACTGTAGTGCAGCTTTCTGTTTTCACTTACATTGTAAACATAATTTCACATCCTTACATGGAAATCTACTTCATTTCCTAATGTTTTGAATACATATTAATAGAATAAACATTCCTTAGACAGAATGTACCATAATTTATTTAAAGAACTCCAGATCAATGAACATTTATATTGTTTCCAATTTTTAGCTACTAGTATTTCAAGCAATGCTGCATAGTACATTCATATATCAAGGCATGCTAATGTAAGTATTTCTTACGGGAGGAATTGCTGGGTCAATGTGTTCTTTTACATTTTGAATGCAATGAGAGAAGCTGCAGGCACAGCCTGATCTATTTCACCTTTCCATAGTCTGGATCTGAAAAGAGGAATGCAGTACACACAGGCAGAGAAAGGGATCATCTATTTGATACGGTATGAAAAGTCCCTAAAAGCCTTTCTATCCAGAACTCATCTCTTCCCCGGTCTGCTGAAAAAACAAATTCACAGTATAAATTCATGTTTTTAGTAGCTTTTTGCATCCCCTTTTTAGTGGAGCGATGATGGCCTCACAAAATTTAGGAGTAGTCACATTCTCTCTAAATGAAAGATTGGCAGGAACTCACATATCTAGTTTAATCAGCACATATTTTCATTTCGGCATTAATGAAAATCTTTATAAAATTTTAGTCTAATTTTCTGTTCTTATGATTTTGGTGGGCTAGATCAATTTGCTTTTCTAAACCTGAGGCTCTTATAATACCTAAGAATCATTCTTAAAGTAATATAATATTTTTCCCAACATATAATCTTATATTTTAGACAAAGTGAGGTTCTTTTAGATATATTATCTCCCCACTTCCCAACTACCCAGTGATTCAGGCAGGGCAAGGAATACTTTGGTTTGATCAGTGAGAAAACTGAGGTCCAGAAATGTTTTGGGACTAAACAGGACACATGAGCGGTATTGTCAGAATTTATCAGTGATGAATGTATCATATGATGGATTTAGAAGCTATTGGAAATAGGGCTAAACTTGAAGTGACCTCAGGAGACAACCTGAAAGGTTTGAGTTGGGAGTTTCCTGGTGTTTTATTTAAATTTTATTGCATTCTCTTTACACAGACCTTAAAATATATGATAGTGCCATTTTCATTTACTTTTTTCCTTAGCAAATCAAAGTGTTTTTAAAGTTATTTTAATTAATAGATCTGATTGCCTCATGATGTTTAAATAGAGGTTTTACTTTATCACATACATTGTCACTAAAATATAGATATTTTCAAGTTCATCATATGGAGTGAATACATCAGCCCAGTTAATAAGGCCAGTCTGGGCCACTAGCAAAAATATTAACAATACCTAATCTTTCCATTATTCTTTCTATGTGTTGATCATCCATCTATAATTGCTCATGTTAACTCATTTAATCACCATAAAATCCCTATGAGGTAGGTTTTGCTCATCATCCCTATTTTGTACCTGAAGAAAATGAAGTAAAGAGCCATTAAATAACTAGTCCAAGGTCATGTAACAAGAAAGTGGCAGAGCTGGATTATAAACCCAGTTGTTCTGACCCAGCATTCATGCTCTTCACTGCTGGGCTGGGCTGCAATGGCAGAATGGCTATTTCCCCCTGTCCTGTGTTACACTCAAGTGCTTCAGACAGCATGTGGCTTCAGGAAGCAAACACTTCAAACTGTGACTTGTAGATATTACACTATGAACATAACTGGCCAGTCCAGAAAAACCAAAAACATATTTGTCAAAATTCAGACAGTTTCCTCAAGACCCCCACTCTCAGTTGAGCTGAACTAATGTGACTCTAAATTTGGCTTTTATTGACTTTCCAGTGGGCCAAGAAAAATAACGGAAGGAATTTATTCAATTTTATTAGATTATGAGCTGTACAATAAGCCACTCATCCTTACCCACTGGTTCAAATTTCAGCTAAATGTGGCCTTTACGACAATATTCTCTCTTTATCAAAGCAGAGTTCAGTTACATAGTTGTGTTCTTTTTTTTGAGGTTTAGCAAGTTTATGTTTTTATTAGCAATAGCTATCTTAAATTCATCTTTCTTATGCAGCATTGATTATTTTAACAAACTCAAACCTAATCTTGACAGTGACACTAAAATTTAACCAAAATTTCTCCCATATATCAGAATCATTGTATACAGTCTCAAGCCATAGCGCCTAGGTTCAAATCCCAGCTCTACCACTTAACAGCTGTGTGCTCTGGGGCAAATTTCTTAATTAGTTTGTGCCTTAACTTCCTCATCTTTAAAGTAGGGATTTTGGTAAAACTTACTCCACCGGGCTGAGAATTTATTGAGTGTTAACTACATAGGCCACTGGTCAAAGTTCTTCGCATGTATTACTCATTCAATCCTTACAACAACCTTACGATAAGTTGCTAATACCCCCAATTTAAAGATGAGGAAACTGTGGCACTGAGTATTTAAGAAACATGTCTAAAGAAAGATGTTAAAGTGAGTAAGCAGCGGAGCTCAGATACGTACCCAGGCACCTGGCTCTAAGTCTACAATCTTAGAAACTACTACACACTGACATTTTGAAAATTAGTTTAAAACAGTAACCCATTTCCAAAACCTACTTTATAATAGCAAACATGCTCTTCTAACTGTTTCTCAACCTGACCTTCTGCCTATAAGCAGCCAAACCAGCCTCATTTTGCCATTCAGTAGCCCTGGTGTTCCAGCTACATAGGCCATGATTAAGATCATTCAGACATTGGTTTGATTTATTTTTCTAACTCCAAGGTAGCCAAGTCCCTTTGCTTACCACCAGATTCCAGAGTCACACATCTGCTGTATTACATGCTCAATAAAGTCTCACAACAGAATAAATGTCCTTATTAAAAACCCAGGAAGTGACAGTTTAAAATCATTACAAAAGTCTCCTTTTCTCCGAGAAAAAGTTTTACAACCGAAGCCTTTAGGAGAAAGACAAAGAAGTAAAATTTAACAAAGAAAATTTTACATCTCACAGATTATTAAAAATTTAGTCATTATGGTTAATTTCATAGCAAAAAAACAAAATGGAAGTTTACATTGCTATTTTGGATGTGGAAATACTTTATTCTCATTCCTCTTGAGCCTTTAAACCAATATAGGAAAGCAGACCCACTTAGAGAACAATACTTCAAAGTCAATTTTTTAAAAAATAAACCTTGAAGCCATGTGTTATTTGCTATAATAGATCTCCATTTTCTTCTTTAACTGCTGATACATCCAATTAGTTGTCCCCAAATACAGTACCCTGAATGCTATTTGAAGTGAGTCAAATCTTTTAAGGAGGAGAGCTTTGATTTTGGACAAACTGTGGGAAGCCATTTTTAAAAAAGCACTAGATTCTGCACACCGAATTCATATCAATCTTTGTGATCACTCCAGAGTTTTTTAAGTGATGCTGTTTGCTTAGGCTTGCTCTTTGAATGAAGCTTTAAAATAAAAAGAAAAAACAATAACAACAGTGTTTTCTGAGCTGATGAGAATTTCTATGTCTAAAAACACTGATGAGAACTTTTTTCTTTATTGAAGTATATTTTACATATCATGCCTTTACTCCATTTTAAGTGTACAATTAAATGATTTTCAGTGAATTTACCAAGGTGTACAGTTAATCACATAAATCAGTTTTAGAGGAATTTCTTTCCCCTATTGAGACCCCTAATTCAGCTCCCCAAC
>CAUYRT010100056.1:0-16594 GCA_963574885.1 Lepilemur ruficaudatus | reverse complement strand
CTCTGTTGCCCTGGCTAGAATGCCGTGGTGTCAGCCTAGCTCACAGCAACCTCAAACTCCTGGGCTCAAGTGATCCTCCTGCCTCAGCCTCCCGAGTAGCTGGGACTACAGGCATGCACCACCATGCCCGGCTAATTTTTTTACATTTTTGGTAGAGATGGGGTCTCACTCTTGCTCAGGTTGGTCTTGAACTCCTGACCTTGAGCAATCTGCCCACCTTGGCCTCCCAGAGTGCTAGGATTATAGGCATGAGCCAGTGAGCCTGGCTGATATAACTACTGTTGGGAGGATGAAATGAAGCAACAGATGGAAAGTGCCTAGCACAACATACAGTAGGCACCCAATAAGTGGCAGTTTATTTCACTCCATTTCTCTCTAGGGTCTGTCATATCCTATACTCCAGTGTCTAGCCCCTGCTCCCTGACCCCCATCCCTGCCCTCTCCTCATAGTCACTGATTCCCGTGCGGCAGTGCACTGGCTGTCTCTCCTCCTTGAAGCCTCTTCCCACTGCTCCGGCTCACATCGACCCCACTGCACACCCTGAGCCTCTTGCACTGCTGTTTGGCCCCGGGTCATCGTATGCGCTCTTGGGTCCTCCCTACTTGTCTCATTAGTATAAGTTTCATCTTCTCACACAGAGTGTAGTTTCTCCAGTTCAGAAACTGGGCTCATTGCTTCTGATTCTCATGCCTGACAGGTCACTAGGTAAGCAATAGCTTCTTTAGAAGAGGCCTGGGGGTTGGGTAGGGGTGGGTGTGTGGCAATGGAAAGTTACCCAAAGCGATGGGGAAACCAGATGGGGCACTTCATTGTGGGGATTTCCCTGGACCACGTTTCATGATTTGTACCAAGCCCCGTGCTTTGTCAAGCTGGAATCCTGGCACACTCCCCACTTTCCATACCCATTTCTGCCCATCCCACCCATTTGAATTGGCAAAAGTGCTGTGGACTGGAAAATATTGGAATCTTGGGGCAAAGGCCACTGAGTGCATCCTTCAGGGAAGGATGAAGGGGCCCCCAAATTTCTTCGTGCTCTGCAGATCACTCAAGGTCTCCCAAACCCCTCTGCCATCTCCCCATGCCAGTTAAAGCAATCTTGGCTGTTCTGCTCTGGCCCAGGCATCTCTTGGGGACTTTCTTCTCTCTGTGCAAAAGGCTCAGACATAGGTGCCAGTCTAGCTCCAGACACAAGGGCCAGCTGAAGAATATGAGAACTAGAGTAACACCTGGCTGCCAAGGCCGGCACGGTTCAGCCTGGCAGCAGTCTATGGGCAGCAGTCTGTGTTAGAGGGGATGGACACGTCATTTCTAAGCTGTAGCACCTTTCTAGATCTGGTCCATCTTCCTGAGACAATTCAGTTTTTTTGCATCCAGCTGGGTTTATTCTGTCATATACACAGGTTGCCTTCTGCTCTGGAGGTGTTTTACAGAAACTAGTCCTGTTGTTTGGTCAGGGGTAGGGTTTGAGTTTCAGCCCAAGTGGACATGCCTGAATTACTCTCAGATTGGATGCCTGGGCTACTCCCCTCCTCCTTAACACCTATTCCACCCAAGCCAACTCACTCTGGGACTCCTTCCCACACTTTTAGGGTGGTAAAATGTAGAATTCTGGAGTTGGAAGGAGCTGGAGGGACCAGCCAGTCTACCTTCTTCTATGGAAGGGGAGAGAGACTCAGGGCTTGGAAGTAACTTTCTGTGAGCTCATACAGCCTCTACACATGGATAGCTGTGCCTGTGCCTGCTCCTGGGTCAGGGCCCACCCTCGAGTTTTTACCCATAATTCACTCTCATTCTATCAGTTGTGTCTGAATCAATGATTCTCTTCTCTCTCTCTCTCTCTCTCTCAGACAGTGTCTCACTCTGTCACCTAGGTTAGAGTGAAGTAACATCATCATAGCTCTCTACAACCTCAAACTTCTGGCATCAAGCAATCCTCCTGTCACAGCCTCCCAAAGTGCTAGGATTATAGGTGTGTGCCACCACACCCGGCCATCTCTCTTTATTCTTTCTATTTACAGCCTTAAAACTCACCTTCTCCAAGAAACCTCTGATTAATTCAGCTCATTCTTGTATTAGAGTTTTCCAGAGAATCATAGCCAAAAGAATATATGTATATATGCACCTCTCTCTATGTACACACATACATATATAATTTATTATAAAGTATTGGCTCATGCAACTGTGGAGGCCAAGAAGTCCCTCAATATGCTATCTGCAAACTGGTGACCCCAGAAAGCTGATGGTGTTCAAAGGCCTGAGAGCCAGAGAATTGATGGTGTTCAAAGACTGCAGCTCAGATCTGAATGCCTGGGAACAGGAGTGCCCAGGCTGGAGAAGATGGATGTTTCAGCTCAAGCAGTCAGACCGAGAGGGTGACTTCTCCCTTCCTCCACTTTTTTGTCCTATGAGGCCCTTAATAGATTAGATGGTGCCCGCCCACATTGGGAAGGGCAATTTAGTTTACTAGGTCCACAGATTCGAATGCTAATCTTTTTCAGAAACACCCTCCCAGGTGCACCCATAAATAATGCTTAACTAAACATCTGGGCAGCCCGTGATTCAGTCAAGTTGACACATAAGATTAACAATCACAATCCTCCGTCCTTTACTAGATGAGTGGCTTCTGCTATGTTATTTTTACTTACTATTGTTTTTCTCTGTGAGCTCCAGGAGGGTTACAGTCATGCACTGCATGACATTTCCATAAATGATGGATTGTATATATGACAGTTATATATAATCCCCTAAGATTATAATACTGTATTTTTTTTACTGTACTATATATATATATATATATATATATATATATATATATATTTTGGCAGAGTCTCACTCTGTCACCCCAGGTAGAATGTAGTGGTGTCATCATAGCTCACTGCCACCTCATACTCCTGGGCTCAAGCGATCCTCCTGCCTCAGCCTCCAGAGTAGCTGAGATTACAGGGGTGCACCATCATGCCTACCTAATTTCTTTCTATTTTTATTTATTTTTAATTTTAATTTTAGTTGGCCAATTAATTTCTTTATATTTTTAGTAGAGATGGGGTCCCGCTCTTGCTCAGGCTGGTTTCGAACTCCTGACCTTGAGCGATCCTCCCACTTCAGCCTCCAAGAGTGCTAGGATTACAGGTGTGAGCCACCATGCCTGGCCTTTTTTCTATTTTTAGAAGAGACCAGATCTCACCCTTGCTTAGGCTGGTCTAGAACTCCTGAGCTCAAGTGATCCTCCCCTCTAGGCCTCCCAGAGTGTTAGGATTACAGGTGTGAGCCACCATGCCTGGCACCTTTTATATGTTTAGATATACGTAGATACACAAATACTTACTGTTGTGTTACAGCTGCCTGCAGTATTCAGCACAGTAACATGCTGTCCAGGTTTGTAGCCTAGGAGTACTAGGTGATACCCTACAGCTAGGTGTGTAGTAGGCTATACCATTTAAGTTTGTGTAGGTACACTCTATAATGTTTGAACAATGATGAAATCTAATGATACATTTCTCAAACTGTATTCCCATCATTAAAGCAACACATGACTGTGTTTCAACGTGTCCTTTGTCATCTTTGTTAGTCTGGCAACTTCATCCATCACTCTAGGAACCCCTGAAGTCAATGCTGTCATCACCTTTGTCTGGACCCTCACCCTTTGTTCAGTCTGGGCTACAAACCAGGGCTGTTCACAGTCCAGGAGGAGGGTGGCATTGCCTATGACCCAGGGCACAAAGCCCTTGTGCTGAGGGTGAGGCTGGAGGACGACTTAGAGGAAGAAGAACCTTCCCTGACTCCTTTACTGGGGTCAGCCTCGAGGGGTCAGGGCTCCTCCCCAGCCTTGTGGAGACTCTGTTCTGGACAGGATGTGAACATCCTCGAATTTTGCACGATCAAATTAAGTCACTTGTCTGGGGTCACACTGTGACACATTCATTGCCAAACCTGTTCCTTTCACCAGGGCCCCGTGGGATTTTGCCAAGTCAGTCCTCCTTTGTACTTTCTTGCTCAACCCGTGCATAATTCTAGAATTCGCGGGCAGGAAAGGAATCCATGGTGGAGGGTGGGGTGAGGTGGAGGTCATGTCATACATCCTCCTAAGCAGAACACATGGACGTCAGAGCCACCAAAAGGTTTCCACATTGACCTGTGGTCACCCATTTCCACATCCCCCACCTGAGTCAGGTAGTCTGCAAATGTCTAAATTTCCGCTACTGTAGTTTGAGCCTGAGCCCCTCATTATTTTTCCTGGAAAACAGGAAAAAGTTTGTGAATTCTTGTACTGGGAATGGGCAGCCGTCTATGTTCACTTGCCTAAAAATAATATTACTTCAAAAACTGCTCTCCAAATTGAAGCAGTTCAGTTCCCTGATTTTTTTTTCTTGTGTAAGACCCAACCATGCTTCCCGATGCCTCCTCCTGACCCTCCTGGGTCACTCACAAACACTGGAGTTTTCGTGGCCAAAGAGTGCTGGCAGCTGGCCATTTCAGGCTAAGGATTGGGGCTCTCTGGGACATAATGCGAGCCCAGAGGAGGCATCATGGTTGGTAGGAAGTGCCACATTCAGGGACACTGGCTTCTGGCTCTTTCTCCAAATGACTCTAAGAAGAAGCAATTTCTGAATAGGTTTAAGAACAGTAGATGTCATTAGCCCAATCCTTGATATTACAGACAAAAGTGAATCTCAGAGCTATCTAGTGGCAGAACTATGAATAGATCAGGCGACAGACCTCCTGACAGCCAGTTCTTGCTCAGAGAACCAAGAACCTTCTGTGTCTGGCTGTGCTAAATTGAAGTTGAAGGAGGAAGCAGAACATACCTGGTAAGGGTCATGAGGACAGATGACTTTCCCTGGACCACTCATCGCCCATCCCTCCTCCTTAACAGGTTCACAGGCAGAATCAAAGTGTCCCACAGGGCAGCTCTACCCTTTCCCAGTCCAGAGAATAGTGCCAAAGGGCCCGGAGGCCTTGGCTCCACTTGTACACATGTCTTTGCTTTTCTTTCAAGCTTTGGCCCTGTCCTTAACAGCCCTGGGCCTTACCTTGGCCGGCTTACTTGGCCTCAAGTTCCTTGTCTACTGCTTCAAGGTAGCATACCTGAGAAATGCTTTGAGATCCTCAAGGAGAGAGAAGAGACTTCTCCAACAAGAGGACTTATTCTCGTGTGAGTGGTGAGACCAGAGCCTTAAAATCCAACAGCTGTTGGCTGGTAGTTCAGGCAAGTTATGACTTATGAGAGTCAATCTTGCAAGCTCTATGGTGTCAGACATTTTTCCTATTGGTTCACAACAACCCTATGAGCCCTATCTCATAACTTTTGCTCAATTTTGCAAAGAGGAAACTGAAAGTCAAAGAGAAGGCTGAAATAACTTGCCCAAGGCCACCTAGCTAAGTGGCAGAGCTGGGCTCCAAACCCAGGCAGCCTGGCTCCATGTTCCCCTTCTTAGCTGCATTACATAATGTCCCATACCTGGCAGCGGTCCTGCAGGATGAACGGTGAGTTTCCCTCTCGCCCCCTCCAAAGGAAGGGATTGTGTGACTTAGAGGGTTCTAGAAAGGGGGACGATCTATAAGAGGTAGAAATAGCGGGATCAAGTTTGGGAACTCCTGGGTTAGAAGAGTGGCTCATTTCTCTGCTTCCAAGCTACAGAGCTCGTGTTCCTTGCCTGGCCTGGTGTTTCACCCAGGCTTGCTCCTGCTGGCCTGCAGGGGCCACATACAAGCCTACACTACAGCCCAGACATCCCCTCTGCGGGTGGAACATGGTACTGTTGTGGAACCACAGTCCTTGGGGGCTTCAATTTGTACAGAGTGACAAGGACAGGAAAAAGGAAAGTGATGCTTAAGTTCAAGCTCCCATCCCCCCACCCCAAGTAGTTTTGCTGTGAAGCTAATACCACTAAAGCTTCATGGTGTCTTATTTGCATTGGTTCTTTCCAAAGTCCTGAACCTAATTTTATATTAGTAATTTTATATACATTTTTTTCTTAAAGAGAGTTCTCCCTCCTGTACATGCCTCAGGGCCCCATAAAATCTGGCTGCCCCCTCCCCTGACCTGATTTGACAAATGTCAGAGTCCCATGACCCGCTGAGAAACACCACCAGTCCCCGCTGAGAAACACCACCGGTCCCGCTCCTCCTGGAGCTCTCCCACACACTACAAGCAAGCCTTGATTGAGGGCGTGATTCAGTTCAGAGCAGCTGGGTTGAGTTTTTGTAAAGAGGTTGCCATGTGTGCACTTTTGCAGACCTCAAAGCCACCAGAAGGAGAGAACTTAGTGTGCTTTTTTTTTGTGGCGATGACTCTCTATGATTTTCCTCCGCAGAGAAGTGCTTGCAAAGCCCAACATGATTCCAAGAAGATGTACAGAGGAAGCCTACGGAGCCATGTGTTCCGCACCATCCACATGCGTGTGTGCGAACACTCTGGGCTCTGTTCCCTGGGGTGGGTCACTTCTGTTACAGGGACTTTGGACGTAGAACCATTCTCTGGGACCAGAGATGCCCAGTTCATTTCAAGGGCCTGGAAGACTGGGCTTCCAGATACCCACGAATTGCCAGGACTGCCATTGCCTGAGTCACAGGGTCCCTCACTGCTAGGTTGCTGGCCAGATCTAGGAGGAATGGATGGGTCTTCAGACTGGAGAAGTTGAAAGTGAGAGATGGAGTGTAGGGTGGAAAGGAAGATTGATAAACCCTGCCCTCACACCCTTCCCCCATTGGCTCCCATCCTGGTCACGCCCATTTCTTCACACCTGCACAGTCTTCACCAAGGTTGTTAGCTGCAATGATAAAGTCAGCTACCTGAAGCAAAAAGGGGGTTGTATTGTAGGGAGCCTAGGGTGTTTCAGAATATCCATCGACAGAAGCTGCTGCAGGCCACATGATCCATACTTTCTGCTTTTCTTGGTGCCCTTGCATCCTGCTTTCTCCCCAGACCAGCTCTCTCTGCACTTCCGGGCAGCTTGCGGGAGACCACAGCTACACAGCTCTCAAGGTTGCTGTTTTTAATTCAAGGGGCCAGCCAAGATTGACCCGTGCTCTGAAGTCCCAAGTCCAAATTCCTGGGAGACAGACTAGCAGCTCAGCTTAGGTCAGGTGTCCACCATGCAATCAGGGGACCAGGGTCAGGTGGCTGTGAGAGTCAACGTGGGAAAACATCATAAATTGTGTCCCAGGTCAAATGGTGTGTCCTCCATGAAGACCCTCTGACTGATCCTATGGAAGAAGTCCCCTCTCTCCCGAATCCTCACAGCACTGTCTCTGTCCCTCTTCTTGGCATGCATTACTTTCTACCTTGTGTTAGTATTGTCTTTGTAAACATTTTATCCCCTCTCCCACCTCCCTATAAGCTGGTTTGTTTATCTTCATTTATCTCACACCTTGTGCAAAAAAAAAAAAAAATTGGACATGTACTTACCACCCAAAGTCATAGGTAATCTCCAAATAAATCAATTTTCAAGAACTTGGCCAAAATTTTCATTTCATTGAATTGTCCCGAGTTGATTAAATTCAATTAATTCAACCAATTTGTATTGAGGGCCTTCTGTATCTCAGGAATTGTCCTAGCTGCTGAGGAGACAAAGGTTAAACAAGGCAAGGAAAGTCCTTATCCCACTGAGCTTCCATTGAAGTGGTGAAGACCATCAATTGGGGACAGTGTTTCCTAGAATTTACTGTACGCTGGGTCCTCAGGATAGACGTGTGGAAGTCTCCAGCACTGCCCTGGAAGAGCTCAGTCTCTCTGGGGAGGTCACAGATGGATGGTCAGGCGTGTTTCTGCACAACAGGGCAGTGTTAGTAAGGGGGGTGGAGAAGTGCTGTAAGACCTCAGAGAGAGAGTGATTTGCACCTGGGGGAGAAGGGGATGTCTAGGGGAGGTTTTGCTGAGAACAGTGACATGTGACTGAACTTGAAGGGTGAATAGGAGTTTGCCAGGGGAGTTGGGTGTGTGAGTGTGTATGTGTTTGGAGGGCCAGGGGGCAGGGGAAAGGAGATAGGAGTGATGGTGATCAGACCCTTCCAGATGGAGCGATTAATCTGGAAGGAGATTTCAGGCACTGTGGAAGGGCTCCTGTGTCTGGAGGAAGGTGAGACACTCAGTGTGTCAGGAGCACAGGAAACATGGTAGCAAAGGTTGGGAAGGTTGGCCGTGGCCCTTCCTGGTTTTGTGTGCTAAGCCTGGAACAATGGGTAAGTATCCACAGCCAGCTGCCTGGGGTCTGGGACAATGATGCCGGCTGGGCATGAAGGCCAGGCAGAGCCTGGAGACCAGTGACAGCCTGTGGCCAGGAATACATTCTAGAAGGCCCTAGGAGGAGGCTTTGCTCCTCTCCTGTGGTCACTGACCTCTCTGCCTCATGGAGAGAAATGTCTGGAGAGTGAGACACTGGTGAAATTTTCACTCCCAAATTGCAATCTTCCTCAGAAAGCACCAAGTCTTCTAACTTTCACTGCCTCGTGAGGGGCATGGGATTTTCTAAATTTTGCAATTGGATTTAAGAAATCAAAAGAAAAGTTGTCCATTTGTAGTTAAAAAAAAAAAAAAAAGCCAACAGAAGTGTGTTTCCACACTCCCCAAGTCTTCCAAATTATAAGCCTGTAGCCCATGGCCTTTTAGCCAATGTTATGATGGGGACTAGAGATGAGGAATTCCAGAGATTGTGTCTGTTCCAGAATGTTCCTTGGGGGACAGCAGGTCTGCTGTCCACTGTCCTCATGTGCCTGGGTGGGGGTGGAATAGAGTCAACTTCCTGGACCTTTTCCTGGCCAGAGTCAAGGCCATTCATACCTGGTCCCCTCCTCCCTGTGTGGCCGGGTCTCCGTGCCTCTCACTCCTGGCCAGCCTCCAGCCCTGCTGGCCTGCCTGCCTATTTCAGATGTTTGCAGCTCTGGGTCAGTCTTGGCAGCAGCTTCTTCCCTCTTCTCTGCCTGTCAAACATCACTCATCCTTCCAGTCAAAGGTCCTTGTCTCTGCAAAGTTTTCCCAAACCCACCTGAGTCAGACCCAAGAGCTCCCTCTTCTGTGCTATCCCCGCACTTTTGAGTCACTTCTGTTATTACTCTCCCCTCATTGGCAGACGGTTATTTGTTCTTTTGTTAAGTAGACTGAACTTCTTAAGCTCCGAGACTAGACCTTGATCATCTCTGTATCCCTAGGCACCAGCAACAGTGCCTGACACATAACAGACTCTCAGTAAATAATCTATTTGTTAGTGAAGAGTGGTTTATCTGGGCATCTTTTCTGTTGGGGTTGGGGTAGGGTGAAGACAACTTTGGGAAGAACACTAACAAGCAAAAAAAGGGGAAGGGGAACTCTAGGAGCAAGAAACAGTTGGGGCAAAAGCAGCGCGATGGCAGGGCATGGGCACACACGGGGGCTGTGGGGAAGGAGGGGGAGGGGGTTGGAGCAGACGAGGCTCCGAGCACGGCCCTGGGCGCATGTGCATCGATGCACCGGGCCTGGACAAAAACTTAGGGCGGTGGCTGTTATTCACAGAGAAGGGGACCGAGGCTTGGGACGATCACACAACTTGTGAGTTGGTGATGGAGAGGAGATTACATCAATTCTGTTAGACTCCAAATCCTGTGGCTTACTGGGGCTGTAGAGAAGAGTAAGTAGTTGGGGTTGCCTGGTACCTAGAGTAAGCGAAGGCGAGTAAGAGGAGGTGAGTGTGGAAAGTATACGTTACAGGGTTATATTATTAATCATGTCTAGGGTGGGTGTTTTTGACTGCCTTCCATGTGCCAAAACCTGTGCTAGGCACTTTAACCTGTCACCTCATCAAAACTGACAGCAGCCCTGTCACTACCCATTTTACAGATAAGGGAACTAAATGTCAGAAAGTTCAGTGATGTACCCATGAGCACCCAGCCAATAAGCGACAGAGCCATGACGTAAATCCAGGTCTTCTGATTCCACAACCCAAGCTAATTGGGAAAGAGCCACATGTGTGAGTCATAGCTTAATAATTCAATTCTCAATGACATAACAGTGGTATGGGTTTCTCATTCTTTATTTATTTTTGCCATAGACACGTTCCAAGCCTGGATTTCTATTCCCACACTGTACCGTCCATTCCTGTACAGTTCTGCCCACCTGTCCTGTCTCCTCACTGTCCTCTCTGCCTGAATGTATAAAACTGGATCCCCTGGGAGTGAGGAGAAAGGGATGGGCAAAGTCACACCTTACGGATGCAGTGCACACTGTCTGGGGGATGGGCATGCTTATGGCTTTGACTCGGGCGGTGCAAAGGCAATTTATGTAACCAAAGTGTTTGTATCCCTGTAATACTCTAAAATTAAAATAAATAAATATAATTTCATACTGAAAAAAAAAATGAAACAGAACTGGATTTCCCAAGCAAGGTTCACCGCTAGCCTCATAAAAAGGACCAGTCTTCTGGCAGATGAGAAGGTCTCTTGAGGAAGACCCAGGGACAGGAAGGTGAAGGGAACATCAAAGCAACAAGGAACCTGGCCAAGATCTCAAGAACAGATGCAGCGATGGCCCTGGGAGGGAAGTCGTTCCATTTGCCAGATCCTTTTTCTTTTTAGAGATTGGGTCTCGAATGGGTAAAATTCAAACACCAGCCTTGCTCAGAATTACCTGGGCTTGCTTGCTCAAAAGGTGGATATCCTGGACCAAGAGTCTGCCTTTTTAAATCAGCACCCAGAGAGTTGGAGAATTGAGAACACTGCCTTCTGTGATGCAGTTGCACCTTGGGCTTTTGCTGTTGCTGCCAAGAAAATTTGGGGTGCCAGGAGTTTGGGGCTGGTTGCCTTCTAGTTTCCTTCCCCGATCAGAGGCATTGACCTGGAGGCCGTGTGTAGGAGTCCCCATCTTTCGGAATTAGTGATGTGGTTAGAGTAGCAACGTGACTCTTTGTGGACGGAAGAAGGTGGGTCGGATGTGAGAGTCTCCTTCTGTGGACATGTGCGTCATCTGAGTCATAGCTTGTATCTTTACTCTCAAAAACAAGTCATTTTTGTTCCTGTCAGCATCTTGGCTGGCCCACAACAAAGAGGGCAAGCTGGAACCTGTGCTGAGAATGAGAGGCCCAGACACAGGCCTCAGGTGATCCTTTAAGGCTGCTGTCCCCAACTCCTGGGCGGTGGCCTGGTATTGGCCCATGCCCTGTTAGGAAATGGGCCGCCCATCACTGCCTGAGCTCCGCACCACCCTCCCCACACCCACAACACCCCACCTCACCCCACCCCACCCCACCCTAGTCTGTGGAAAAACTGTCTTCCATGAAATCGGTCCCCAGTGCCAAAAAGGTTGGGGACTGCTGCTAGGGCATGGCTGGGTTTGGGGACAGCAGGAAAGCGTTATTTCCCCAGGGATTAATTGAGCTGCCTTTAGCAGTACAAAAATATGCATACAGAAAACTTCCAGAAGACTAAGAGTGATCTGCTTGCACAAGTTTTTTTAATCACCAGGGATGGGATGATCTAGTCCAGAGCTCTCTAAGGGAGTGAATTTCAACCTGGATACACTTCAAAATGATCTCACCCCAGATGTACTAAATTCAGCTTTCAGGGATGGGAACTGGGAATCTGTACAAAGTTCCCTGGGAATTCTGCAACAACCAGTCTGGCATTGCTCCAGGAAATAGCACTTGGAAACCACTCCACTAAGGTGAGAGAGAAAATCATTCTGGCTTGAACACTGCAATATCAAGTCATCCTTTGCCCCATTTTGGTCTCTTTGCCCCATCTTGGTCTCTCTCCTTGCCTTCTCTTCTCACTATAACATGGGAGGAGGCTCAGAAAAGCTTCTCTGATACTTCTTGTAGCACAGCACAAGGACATATCTAGCTATGTAAAATCCAGAAGGGCTTCAAGTGTATTTAAGTGTGGTTTGTTGGCCCATTAAGTTTGCAGATGACAACTGCAGGATGTGGCTCCCAGGCCTTGGAAGTCATGAAGTGGAGTTGGATGATATCCATCCAAGTCACAGCCAAGAGGGCTCCTATTCTGGGAGAGGTGGGGTTAATGAACTCTGTAGTCCTTTCCAACACAGACATCCCCTGGCGTCAATGTCAATCTTCCAGAATTGTTGTTTTCTTGCTTTTCATCTGGTTTTTGCACCTTCTTAGTTTCCCTGCCTGGGGATAACCCCAGGGTGGGTGCATTGGAATAATCTGGGTAGTGAGAAGCTGAAAGTGACTAGACACGGAAGGAATCAGGATGTATAAAGTCTCCCCAGATATGGATCATGAGTCATAGGCTGTGTCTTTATTTTCAACAACAAACTTTTGTTGATGTCATTGTCTTTCCAGGCACGATAAAAACTCAATAAGGAGGAGATTTGGTGCTTAAAAGTATTCGTGACCAGAGATGCCCAAAAGAATGACCCAGGGATCAAACAGGGACACAAGAGAGCAAGCTCCCAAAGAAAACTGCCTCAACCTGTTTCCTCAACTGCCTTTTGTGCCTTTGTTTGGAGTGGAGAGTAGAAGATGGGCTGGGATTTTTCAATCTAAAATTCTCTGTTTGGGCCCTGAAATTCCCTTACAGTATGGGAGAAGTAGCTGTGCCTTTGAGGGATTGAATGTGTGCTGACTGCGTGGGTGGAATCATCGCGGAGGAATGTTCTTTGGAAGAAGAATCCACCAGATTCCTCTGTTTCTAAATCACATCCCTTCTTCAAAGTTCCAGTCAATCTTTGGATCCTCTGTGGACACTGTTCTGATCATTCAAGCACTAAGTGATCTCCCCCTGCCCGCACCTGGCTCTGATTCTAGAGCACACAGCTGTATTTGCACAATCCATCTGGCTTTTAATCATGTATGTATCTCTGATAGCTCTCCATTTGCTGCCTTGGATTGTTACTTATCTTTTTGTGCTAGTTTTACCTTCTCCAGGAGACTCTGAGCAAATTAAGAGTGAGAGCCCATCCCCATTCATCCATTCACATGTCCAATAAATAGTTTTTGAGTGCCAACTTGTGCAGGCATTATTCTAGGTCTTTTTTTTGAGACAGAGTCTCACTCTGCCCTAGCTAGAGTGCCGTGGCATCAGCCTATCTCACAGCAACCTCAAACTCCTGGGCTCAAGAGATCCTACTGCCTCAGCCTCCCCAATAGCTGGGACTACAAGCATGTGCCACCATGCCCAGCTAATTTTTTTTATATATTTTTAGTTGGCCAATTAATTTCTTTCTACTTTTGGTAGAGATGGGGTCTCACTCTTGCTCAGGCGGGTCTCGAACTCCTGAGTTCAAATGATCTGCTCACCTTGCCTCCCAGAGTGCTAGGATTTCAGGCGTGAGCCACTGCGCCGGGCCTATTCTAGGTCTTGATAGACATATATCTATAGCTATGTCTCTATCAGGTAATAGAGGCTACAAAGACAAAGTGGGCTAAGAGAAGTTAAATAATATGATCAGGAATATCATTGATTTGGAAAATGAATGACAACTCCATTCATTTTTTTTGGTTTATTTATCAAAAAATACCGTATGCTAAAATAATTTACATCTGTGTGTCTAGAGCAAGCTGTTGTAGAAGGAAACAATCCAAGTGGAAAAAAAATTATATTAGGGTGGAAAACATGGTTATTGAATAAAACTTTAAAATGGAAGCCATAGTTCACAACCGGACACCACAGGAAACTAAATGAGTGAGTAAAAAACAAAGTGAAGATAAACTTCTTAGAACACAAAAGTATGAGATAAAGAAATGAAAATGAAAGAATAGAATCAATGTGAAAGACAGATAGCAAAGAGCCAACCCACAAATAATAGGAGTTTCTGAAAATAATTAACAGAATCATTTGGAGCAGAAGCCACATGTAGAAGATGTATCAGCTTTAAGCAAAATCTTATTTTAAAAATGGAATGTGCCTGCTGCATTAGTCAGGAGTCTGGGTTGTGTCAAGGTCCCAGCTCAAACTGGCTTAAACAAAAAAGGAATTCTGTTGGCTCACATAATGAAGTCCAGGGGTTCACCAGAAATCCATCTCTTTAGAAAGCTCTTGCTTTCCTTTGGGTTGGCTTCATTCTTGGGTGGGTTGTTCATGCAGGGTGGCACTCAGTTTCCCCGGACTTACATTATTCCAGCTTACCAGCTCCAGTGGAAAGAAAGAGCTCCTCCTTTCTAAAGCTCGAGACATTAACCTTGGGCTGATCCTCACTGACTTTGATTGGCTTGGCTTGGTTTGGGCCGCGTACTTACCCTTGAAACAATCTATTTGCCTGAGAAGGGTGGTTGCATTAATTTCATGGCAGCACATACTGCTTTAAGAATCTATATCTACTTTCAGACATCTGCAATTTAACAAAGATATTTGGCCTTAAGTATGCACCGGAGGGATAATTTGATATTCTTCACAGGCCAACAGTCAAGCGTATTCTGTTGCTTGGCGCCCTCACGGTGCATTTGGCTCATCTTTAACCTGCCTGCAGTGCGGGGGTGGGCTAGCTCTACCCAGTGCCCACCTGGACTGCAAGTAAGGGGGACACAGTTTCCCAGAGGAGAATGGGGTTGCCAATTCCAGAAGAAAGGGGAATGAATGCCGGGTAGGCTAAATAACATTACGTTGGGCAGATTAATAAAAGAGCTACTCTCGGAGACCCATCCAGATAGAACTTTTACATCTAAAAGATTACAAAAGCCCTGCAAATAAATATGCAGGGAGGAAAAAAAGTCAAGCAAGCTTCAGATTTCTCTCCCATAACTCTAAATGCTAGAAGACAATGTAACAGTTTTCTCTTTTTTTCCAATCTGACAGAAGACTTTTATTTAGAACATACAATGAATGCTTATAATTCAATAATAAGTTTTTGAATATACCAGGTACAAATGAAGAAAAGATTTGAGCAGATTCTTTCCGAGCAAAATAATATACCGGTGGTCAATAAGCGTATGAAAAGAAGCCTAATACCAGCCGTCATTGGGAAAATAAAAATTAAGAGATCTCATCCCTCACCACTAGGATGGCTAAAATGGAAAAGACTGACAATATCAAGTGTTGGTGAGGATGTGGAACATCTGAAACTCTCATACATTGCTGTTGGGAAAGTAAATTTGTATGATTACATTGGAACATAGTTTGGCAGTTTTTTATAAAGTTAAATATTCACTTACAATGCTACCCAGAAATTTTACTCCATGGTACATAACCTAAAAACAAAACAAAACAAAACAAAACTTAAAGCATATGTTCACAGAAAGATTTTTACACAAATGTAATTAGAAGCTTTATTTATAATAACCCCAAGCCGGAAACAACCCAAATCTCTATCATGAGTTGATTAGATAAACAAATTGTTACATATGTTAAAAGAAATACTTCTCAGCTATTGACATACACATCATCATGTTTAAATCTCAAAAACATGTTGAGGGAAAGAAGATAAACAAAAGACTACGTATTGTATATTTCTATTTACTCGACATTTTAGAAAAGTCTAAACTGGTCTGTGTAGTGGCAGAATGCTACCCATTGGTGGCTGGGAGTGGTGGTGGTGGTGGAGAGATTTGGCTATAAATAGTCTATGTTTTGATTGTGGTAGGTGTTACATGATAGTTACATTGGGATATTTGTCATAACTCACTAAATTCTACACTTAGATTGTATATAGTTTATTGCATGGTAATTATGTCTCAATCAAGTTGATTTTTGAAATCTGTGTTTTTTTTCCTGATTGTAAAAGTAATGCAATCTCTTACACGAGGTGTGAGAAACAAAAACTATGACCCAATACCCAGAGAAACAAACACAAAAATAGATATATTTTCTTTCTTTCTCTTTCTTGCCTATGTATATTAAGAATACATGTATATTTAAGATTATGTTGCATTATTGCCTATTTGATGGTATTGGAATAAATAATGCCACAATAAATTTTTCATATATATTCTTTAATTAAGTTTCCAATAATTTCCAGAGGTATATTCCCAGTCAGAGACTATAAAAATTTTAATATCTTTGCTATGCATTACAAAATTTCTTTCTAGAATGGTCATATACTTCTGTTAAGTATATATGAGGTGTGACTTTAACCTTTGCCATATTCTCACCATCTTTGCTAATTATTGAAGAGTTCTTTGCTAACTTGAACAAAAGTCATTTGAATTTGTATTGTTTTCATAACTAATTAGATCCAGTACTTTCTTAAAATATGTCCATAGCACCTTGTATTTCTGTAAATTTTGCTCAGGCACCTTGTCTATTTTTTTCTGTTAAAATGTTGTTATTTTTATTAGACATATGAGCTCATTTGTCTCAGGAAATCACTTTTTGTGGGTACTATAGGTTGTAAATATTTTTTTCAGCTGTATCCCACAGATTTTGATAACTTGTATCACCTTTATCATTTAGTTCAAAGAATCTTTTGATTTCCGTCTTAACTTCCTCCTTGACCCAATAATCGTTCAGCAATAGGTTGTTTAGTTTCCATGACTTGTGTGCAGATGAGAGTTTCTGTTGGAGTTGATTTCTAATTTTACTCCACTGTGGTCTGAGAAGATGCATGGTATAATTTCTATTTTTTAAATTTGTTTGAGACATGTTTTGTGGCCTAGGATGTGATCAATCTTAGAGAACGTCCCATGGGCTGATCAGAAGAATGTATATTCAGTGGTTTTGAGTAGAATG